>RJWH01006953.1:0-46714 GCA_004363575.1 Solenodon paradoxus | reverse complement strand
GGGCTGCAGCAGGAGCTGGGGGAGCTGGGGGGGCCCCGGGCTGCAGCAGGCGCTGGGGGAGCTGGGGGGCCCGGGGCCTGGGGCTGAGCTGAGGCCGGGGAGCAAGGCTCCTGGCTGTTGACGAGAAATGGCTCACAGATTCTTATTAAGACGAACGATTTACATTGAGGAGGCACTTTCTCTCCGGGCAATACAAAGGATTTCTTGAGATCGCCGTTTCCAGTGGTCCGGGTTTCTTTAAGTCATGTGTGACTGTCGGGACAGCTGGACTCGTCCCCCCAGGTCACGCTCAAAGTCCGCGATGACACACATGCGGGACACCCTCACGAGCCGGCGCGTTGCTGGGGAAACGGAGTCTGTCAAAACGGCCCTCCCTCCGTCCCTCGGCCCCGCGTCCACCGAGCTGGGCGCCGGCGGGCACCCCGGAGGCCGGCCCGGTGCCGGAAAGCGCTCGGAGCGCCTGAGCTGACGCCTGGAGCCTCACCGGCTTGTTCAGAAAAACCAAAGGAGAAGTGAGCGCCGTGACTGCACAGTCCTTTCCACCGCATCTCGTACCTCGACGTGGAACCTGTCCACTAAGCCCCTCGCCGCTGATGAAAAGCTCAGATTAGGTTTGGCCGCGGGGAAGTCTGCTTACTGACCAGCTGGCCGGAGTCTCTGTGTCTGGACTGTTGTGACGCGTCCGAGACTGCGAGGCCCGCGGAGCGTGTCTGACGACGGGCAGCAAAACCAGTCAGACCCCGAGTCCTAATTCCAGCCTGGAACTGGTGTCTTTTTTAGGCCAACTTTCAACTCTGCTCGGAGCAGCGCTAACTTGGGGCTTCTTAAGATGCTGAGACCAACCCGAGGGCGTGGACTCTGGGCTGCTCCCACGGTTTGAACTCGGCTTTTGTTTTCCCACATTGTCTCTAACGGCCAGGCGAGGTGTCACTTCGTTACCAGGAGGAGGAAGAGCTGGAGCCAGCACCGCACACTTGCTGAGTGTCTGGGCGCCCAGGCTGTGGGAAGAGGCAGGAACGCGGGAGAGAAATGTCCGAGAGAAAGCTCCTCCCTTGCGGGTCTTGTTTTCCAAGCGGGGGAAGCAGAGAGTTCAGAAATAAACGATGCAGATGCCGGGCGGTGTGAGTGCTTTGGGAAAAGGAAAACTTGAAGGGCGAGGGAGGGCAGGGTCCAGGTCAGCCGTGTGCCTGAGCGGGGAGGAGAAGGTCAGAGAGGTGGGGGGCGGCCCAGTCCGGCTCCTCCAGGACCCGGAGCCCCCGCAAGGCTTTCACGCAGCAGGAGCTTGGAAGGCGTTGCCGGCCTCTGAGAAAGGAACCGGCAGACCTGAGGAGCGACCCCCTTCCCCGGACGGCAGCGGCCTGGCGGGAGCGGGGGTCCACCAGGAACCATTCGGCCTCCGGGGCCACACGCGCGGCTTTGAAAGTGGGGCAGGTGGTCCCATTCTGCGTATATTCCCAACGGTGCTCAGATGAAAGGCGGTGACCCCCGCGAGGGCGCAGCCTGAGCACCTCAGTGACAGGGCCGCACTGCCGTTCCGGACGTGCGAGGACACCAGGCAGAGAGAACCAGAACCGCACCGGATGCGGGGACAGCGTAGCTTGGGACCTGCAGGGCAGTCTGCAGATGCGTGAAGGAAACTGCCTGGCAAAACCTGAAAGAGACCCCGGGGGGACCTCACCTTAGCAGCCCTGCATCGAGGACACGCCCTGGATAAGCGCACTGTCTCTCTCCAGGTCACCTGGACGCGCCCAGAGCCCCTGACCCTCACGTACACGCAGAGTCCCTCTCGCCTGTGGGAGAGGCAGGCGCTTAGGTCCCGCACATGCCCTCACGCGTGTTCCCTCGATGTAACCTCTCCAGCCCCACGGGGCACCTCAGCTGGTCATTTCTGCTTTGCATAAACTCGCCGTGTGCTCCTGGCCACCGCCTCTCTCCACGAAGATTTCTGGAGGGACCTGGCTTCCCATCAGCGTGGCTCAGCTCCCTCCCCACCGTCGCTGCACCACGTCAGGCTCCTCAAACTCACCTTCAGTCAGTGACTTCTGCGGAATTTTCCAGATGCTGGTTTCGTGGGTCCCTCGGTCCCTCTGCAGCGGCTGCTCGGGACCGCTCTGTGAGGGAGGGCTGCCCCGCTTTGCCCATTCGCTCACTCACGTGCATGTTGACACCCACCTGGGCTGGCAGCCCTTATCTGTCTGGGGTGCAGTTCAGTACTCTCGGTCTTGACCGCCTTTTAAAAGTCTCTTCCCAAACTCCTCCAGCGTGATTCTCTCTCCCTCTCACCTCTGCAACTGCAGACCATTTCATCTGCAAACTTTTACGCTGCTTCTTCTTTTTTACCTTTTTTGCAGATATCCACAGGCACATCCAGGCCCACCCCCACCTCCCTGCCGCCCCCCAGGTCACTGAGTCTCGGGGGCCACATGCTAACCTGAGAGCCCCGCACGGTCGATGTACGTTGTCGGAATTAAGTTCCGTCGCCGAAGCACTGTTGGCTGGAGCAGATTCCAGCAGTGCCAGAAGCCTGATGCTCCCTTCTCACTCGTTCTGCAGCCCCTTTCATCTCGCGGTTTCTTTGTTTCAGCATTTTTAGGTGTTTTATGATGTGTCCCAGTCTCCCAGTGTTCCAGAATATTCATGTCTCAAAAAGAAAAAGAGGATCTTTAAAAAAATACTTGACGTTATCAGCAGCACATTGGGAATTCATGCAGGACAAAAGCTGAGAATAACAGAAAGTAAAAACAGCAACTCAATGACACACGAAGAAGAGGGACTAGTGGGGGAGGCAACTGAGAGAACTCGAACCCGGGTATCCACGCCTGGAGAGCTCACTTCTGCGCAGATGGAACAGTTTGCATCCGAAGTGGAATTTGGGTTTGTTTCATTTCTGATTTGGCTCTTTCGTCTCATTTATTTATGAAGCAACGGTATCAAATTAAGTTTGAGAATTCTGTCCAGGCCATACTTACAGGCGTGTGTGTGTGCAGAAATCATTCTCTGGCCCCTGCATGACGGGTCTCGTGGACAACGACTGCGGTGGATTGTTCAGAAGTGTTCATTGAACGGTGAGCACAGTGTGAACGGTTACTGCTGAGAAAATGCACACGCGTGTCCCCGTGAGCTCCCGTTTGAGTCCTCCGCCCACGGCTGCAGAAACGCCCAGGGGGCCTGGCGGTGAGGAGGCTGGTGCTCGCGGAGAGGAGCCCAGGTGATTTGTCCCAGAGCCTGACCACGATGGTAAGAGGCCTCCCGGCATGTGCCCATTACGGCGACAGGTGCTCTCTCTGACTGCATGACATTTTGGTGACCCTGTGGGCACCTCTGTCGCCGTAATGGTCTGGGAACTGGAGAATGTGCACGAGCGAGTAGAGCGGGCGTCACCGCTGAGGACGGTGATCTGACGAGTGTCCCGGGAGAAGGGAGGAGAAAGAGGGGGCCGGCTGCAGAAAGGGGAAGGATTGGGGCTGAGCTGGTGATAGAGGCTTCAGGTCTGTATGGAGAAGGGCATCATCGGGGCCTCGCACAGGGGAGCCAGCCACCGATGGCCGTGCGTGGTCGTGACGGGGACAGCAGTCCGGAAGCACGAAGGCCTCTCTGTGAATAAAGATTTACTGTGTCGGGGAGAGTAGATGACACAGCTGGACAGATGCGTGGAGACTTAGAACTGAGCTGGCAGCGTGTTCAGACTGACAGATTGAGGCAGACATTGATGCAGATGTATAGGCCTTACAAGCAAACCTCACCTGCAATGCAGGTAAATGCCACCAGGGAGCAGCAGGTGAGCGGGAGTCTCGAGCCCTGGAACTTGAGTTGAGCTGGAAACCGGTTTGCACAGCACGTAATGGCATCGGGACCCACGTGCGCGTCAAATAATCCACTTCTCACAGTCCAGCACCAACCCCATGGAGAGAAACAGTGCAACACGCTTCTTTGCCAGGCACTTCAGCCTTAGAAGCAGAAATTTCCAGCAATCACACTCATCCCCGGAGGTGGCTGGAAATGACTGCTCCGAAAATCATTTCAAGCTCATTAGAAGAAGAAACCAAACCAGACAAAACATACTATGTTCCCCTGGACGCCTTGTAGCTGAGGGAGCAAGGCTAGAAGTTGGGTTAATCAAGATGGAGAGAGATCGGGGGACCCTGAACCTGGCTCGTTCACAGATCGCAGGGGGAACCGCGAGGGTTTCCGACGGCGGACAGCGCGGCCCCGGGGCGTGGTCTCCCGGCCCCCGACTCCCCGGCCGCCCTGTGAAGCAGAAGGCATCCTCGTTTCAGCACGAGGAGGCGGCCAGTGAGGCCGAGAGCTGATGTAACTCCCTTGCCTGGAACTTGAACCCTTATCTGGTTTCACAAACCGTGCCCTGTCTTATCAGGACTCCGGGAGACCAGGTCTGCTTACTCAGAGCCCCACTGGCCCTCGTCCTCAGCAAGGCAGGAGTGGGTGGCATGTTCATGCTGGCGGACGACTCATGCCCTCGCCTGCATCCTGCGGTGAGAAGGTTCTGGCGCACAGAAGCCGAAAGGCCTTCAGAGGCAGAGCTCCACCGCTGGGACGCTTTTGTCTGAGACGCTTCATCGCCTGTCTCTTCACCTGTCCGTGCTGGTGACGGATTTGCCTCCCCGTGGAGGTCAGCCCGCACGCGATGGAGCGCCCTGTCAAGTGCGTCATCAGGCAGTTCATCAGATGTCATTGCCGGAGACGTGTGCCGGGGGGTGGCCCCAGCTCCCCTCTAGACAGAACAACGCTGTTCAGGGGACAGAAAGGTCTGGTCCTGCCCTCAGCTCCAGCTCACCCCGCAGAACACCTGCTTTGGTTTTCAGTCTGTGATGGAATGAACATCAGGACAGATGGCTGGTAGCACCTGTCATTTAGGTCCTGTCCTCCTGGGGTCTCTGCTGTCTTCTCTTCAATCAGCTCTGGCTGGGCCCCCAGCCGCGTTGCGTCACCGCCAGCTGTGAGTTCACCCACAGCTTTCTCACAGTCTGCAATGTCCCCACATTCCTCATTCATATTTTCTGTGTCTCTACCTGCTCCCCTGAATTCTCTGACTGCAACGTATTCTGTGTCTACTAAGCAGCCGGGTCGTGTCTACTCAGCCCACACACCGCCTTCCTTTTTATTTGTGCCGCTCACTTGTAAGGGTCGTAGCTCTCGTTTTCACGAGAGGTTCATTCAGGCCCGTTTTTGTAGCCCAAATGGGACCATTTTTAAGTAAGGGAGTCCGGCAGGCACTTCAGAAGGCTTTTCCGCCGAGATCGCTAGGTCATGTGGTCAGGAGCTGCTTCTGTTTGCAAGGAAATGCTTGCGCCTGGGTGGAGGCCAGAACCGTTTTACAGAGAAGGGATAAGTTTGAGTAAGATAAGTTTGGTGCTACGCGGAAAACTGGTAAACGAAGAGCCAGCGGTGACAGCACAGAGCTCCTTGGCTTTAATTTGTCAAAACTCAAGGAGCAGAAGAGCAGGGCGTCGGGGCTGCCGGGGCGAGCCGTGCTGTCTGCTAATGCCGCCGCGCGCGTGAGCCGTGGTGAGCGGGCGGCTCCTCCGTCAGCTCCTCCGTCGGCTCCTCCGTCGGGCGCTCATGAGCTGGGAAAGCTGCTGGAAGGCTTCAGAGCGTGTTCCTGAGACGCGGATCCTGTCTGAAGCACTGCTCACTTGTGGTGTTTTAGACTCTGCCCGTGATTAAAAATAGTGGGAAGTCCCCCCCCAGGCCAGTTACCCTGATGAAGTAAGGCCGTTTTAGCGATGTTTCAGGAGATGAGCCGACTTGGAGACGGGGCGGCATCATCAGGGAGCCATTAGGGAGCTGCTTCTCAAACTTAGGCTCGTGTCCGCCGTCGTTGACAAAGGAAAAAGAAGCATGAAAACCCGCGGGTCAGAAACCCTCACTGGAAGTCAAGAGAGTGCTCACACGGGTGAAGAAAAAGGGAGTAAGTGAGACTCGAGGGCCGCGTCCCTCACAGACGTGGAAGCAGCGGTGCAGAGACAGCTGCAGGACAGAGCTCAGCGTATGCTGGCACTCTGCACGCGCCAGCTGTGTGACCTTGACCAAGATGCTGGGATTACCCGAGGCTCCTCGGGGGACATTGAAAACTAAATGAGAAAGCAGCCTGCAATGCTCTATCAAACATGCTCCCGTCAAACGTGGAGAGACAGTGTCCTCCCCTCCCCATTGACAGATGTCACCTTGTTCCGCTCAAGGCTGAGCAGCCAAGTGACCGGTGGAACTGGAGTGAGGGGACAGCTGTCTGATGACAGCTGGAGAAAGATCCGAAGGCCGTATGTGCGTGGTAATTATTATTATCACCCCTAGGCAGGGGGGAGAGGGGGAGAGGGGAGGAGATAGAAGGGAGAGGAGGAGGAGGAGGAGGAGTATGTTAAAATGAGACCCATATATGCTCCCTTAGATGCAAGAAATGTGCTCCGAGTTCTTACTGCAAAACGCACAGTGCTGTTGCGCAGACCCCCGTTTGGCGTCACGAAGTCTGAGGGGCCGTGCAGCTGGAAAGGGGAAAAGACTGTCCTTGTTTTCACTTACTTCTCCCTGAAATGCAGCCTGTCCTTCAGTTCCGCGTGGAGGTGAGAAACCAGCAGTAGAACTTACAGATGTTTTCACATCAAATCAAGGTTTCTGCACATCGATTGAAACCTTGCAGTCACGGGAAGCTGCTGCTTGCACACTTACTGATGCTCTCACCCAGGTGCCTGAATCAGCAGCGGTAGCTTGAAATACTTCCACTATCTCTTTCAGTAGAACTGCTTTTCTTGCCAACCCAATGTGTTGTGCTTGATACGCTTTGTCTGTCTGTCTGTCTGTCTGCAGCCAACACAAAGACGAAGACACAGAACATTATCAGCAACAAAACTTCCTGCCGTCTCCTCACAATCAACAGTCATGCAGACACTCGCTGGCCCGACTCCTGATAGCCTGGCCTAGCTTTGCGTTTTGGAAATGACCTGCCTTCTTTTGCTCGGGGGTGAGCGGTTTCTTCCCTCTAGACCCGCTCAAGTAAACTGGTCCTTGAAAGACAGAGGCTGAGAAGGAGCTTGCAAGACAAGAGCAGCCAGCGCCCCGGTAGCAGGAGAGAGCAGATGGACAGGAGCGGACTGTGGGGAGGACCAGACAGAGCCCCCGCGGCTGGGTGTCCTGTATGCAGCCTCCCCCGCAGTTCTGTCCCCGGGGAGGGGCGCCCTGGCAGGAGTGCACCTTACACACCACCCCTGAAGGGAGGCAGCTCTGACCCGGGACAGGCGGCGGCCATGGACACTGAACCCTTTCTGATCCTCAGTGACCAAGGCGGGGTCTGAAAAAGACTAAAATGAGAGATGATGTTTCGCTCTTTGGACACACGTCTCCTCGTCTCTTTCGAGGGCCCGAGTCTGTCAACTGCAGCTGATTTTGTAGCTGAAGCAGCTTGAGCTCGTGGTCCGCAGCCTCGAGAACAGCGTCTGCACGCGAGCGCTGCTTCGCCACCAGCCCTGTAAAATCGCTCAAAGTCTCGGCGGCACATCTCGGGGACATAGTGGCACATCTTCACTGTGCAATATGACTTGGAATATGACTTGACAATGGGTCTTGATTTGGGGTTCAGTGACAGCTTTGTATTTTCTTTTTTTGCAGGAAAGGTGCCGCAGGAATGCAGGCGAGCAGGCGGGCAGCCTGAGGAGCGGAGGGAGACGTGGCTTCATGTCACTTAGCTGTTCACGTGGCTTTCCCTCTGCAAACTGAGCGCGAATCACTGCCCATGGGGTGCGTCCACCCCGTCCCGCCCCCCAGGGCGCGCCTGCCTCGGCTCCTTTTCTGTTCGCATCTTCCTATGAATTTTAGACTCACGGCTGCCTGAGGCCAGGCCCGAGAAGGCCTGTCCACATCACACGGGGAGAGGTGGGGACAGACAGCCCGCCTCCGCGGAGCGGTGGGAGGCCCCACGCTCTGACCCCCTCTTCCTGGAGTTCAGTCCCCTAATGACTGTTTTCCATTTTCACACTTGGCGTCACGTTATGACCAGGGACCAGAATTTCCACCTCGCGTTTGCACGCTCCGAGAAACCTGCACTGGGTATGACTTTCTGTTACACACGCACACACACGCATACTTCTGGCTCAGAATGTGTGTTTTGTGAACTCCTTACTGTATGAGGAATAAATGTTGAGTCACACATGTTCTATTTGTTCTGGTAATGAAGCTTTGGTGGAAACAGCGAACGGAGCCCAAAGCCGTAATGAATGTCATTAGCCATTTCGTGCTCGGTACCTGCAGCGGGACACGCCTTCAGGGAGGAAATGAGCGCGCAGACGTCCTCCCCGCCGTGCCATTTCCAGTCGAGGGAGGCAGTTAGGTTTAATTGAGTTGAGACACGTCACACTCAGGCACATCCCTCTTGATGGTAAATAAGAAATCTGCGGTATTTTTAAACAGTGGGAACGTGCTTTCAATCTGGATGGAGCCGAGGCATCCTTGGTCCCATTTATCCGCCTTCCAGAAGGGTCTTGGGGTCAATAGAAGGCACTTGTGACAACACACAGGTCGAGCAGGCAAACAGAGCTTGCGACGTGCCCGGAAATCAGTGTGGACCAGGCATGGGAGGAATGAGGGATGGTGGAGGAACGCGCTGGGGTTGCCGAGTCTCCTCTAAAATCATGGCCCCGAGTTACACCTGGAGAACAGACCCAGTCCCTCTGTCGATGACCTGAGGTTTGTCCAAGGGCACCTGGCAGGGTCTTGCCACAAGGCTCCTGGCTCTGCGAACGCTTCATCCGTGACGGAGAACATGTCCTGAGACATGCCGGTCATTGCCAGTCGTTCTCACTACTGAGAAGTGTTTTCTTGGAGGGAAGGGCAGAAGTGGTCTTGTTCTGGGGTGGAACAGCGTCAACATTTTTTTTTTTGACGTTTTCACATCACTTGATTCTTTCCTGTCAGGATGACATCAGTGACTTGTTCACTTAAGCTCACGTGGCTCTGCCCAGTTCAGACCCCACACAGGCTCACCGACCGGGATGCTTTCCTGCCAGCGACCGACTCCCGAGGAAGACGCCAGCGTCCGGGCCATTCTGTGAGCCTCCCGCATGAAGGAGCCACGCGCGAGAGTGGGCTTCGAGGCCCGCGGAGCCGAAGGGGAAGAGGGGAGACTGTCCCGGCTGCCGCACGCTGCTCGACTGGGAAGCCGGTGCCCACGGTGCTCCCTCAGCCACCTGCCGCTGGCGACCGCGCAGCTCTGGGCCGACTCGCGAGGAAGCGCCTGCCTTTAAAGCCCCTTGGAAGCGTTCCGAGGCCTCCTCTGGGCTGGGTTGCCAGCGCCACGCCGTCGGGGAAGACTCACCGCGTCACTGTGGGAGGAGGGCACGGATGCCCGTGCGCCCGGGCAGGCCCCCCGGCCCGTGGCTGCGCCCCGAGCCGCGTGAGTGCAGTGACCTCTGAAGACGTTCGTTTGTCAGATGTATTATATTGAACGCCCGATATCAGTGATATCGCCATCAAGCAGGAGGAGGACAAGGGTAGGACGCTGCGTTGCCCTTCACCTGGGAGGCCTTCCTGAGTCCTGTGACTTTGGAATAAAGCACCAGCCTGAAGCAACGCCACCCTTGCATCTTCTTCCCCAGGCGCGTGTCCCAAGAGCCCCATTCTTTCCCCGACACAAGGCAAAAGCCCACAAAAGTTGAAATAGCAGCTAGCATTTCGCTAAGGTTTCTCTGAACACCCATTGTTCCTTCATTGCTCCCAATGAGGCGTCAGAAGGAAAACTGCTGAAACACCCAGGTCCGAAGAGTTCGGCCTGTCTCCCTAGAGCAAAGCGACCGGTTCCTCGAGGCTTCGTAAGTGCACACACGCTGGAGGGGCAAACACAGCCCACAGTTGCTCACCTCCCAGTCCTTCATTCAAGGGCTGTTTTTGTTTCCTGAGCTCATTTAGAAGCTGTCAGGAGACTCCTTTTCCTCAAGAAGGAAGAAGATTAGCAACACAAAGAAAGCAGACCAGCGCTCCCTTAAATCACAATGGTAATAAAATCCCAAATCTAAGGAGATTCAAGGAGTACCAGCCCGAGGGCTTGCTGTGAGCCTCACAGAAGACTCCTCATATCCTCAAGGTGTTTATGGCAGTTTGTACAAAAATATGTACTCTTAATTACTGGCAAATGACTGAAGAGGGAATTCAAGGATTGAATTAGAGTTAAAAATGGTCCACAACTGATTTTCAGTTAAAAATAAAAGTTGCTACAAAAACTTTCAAATAACTTGTAAGAAATGATGCGTTAAAAATCAGATGGCGTTTTCAGGGCGCTGCTGAAAGAGACCTTGTCACATGCAGAGTGACGTAGTGTGGACGTTAAGAGTACATGTTTTGGAAATAAAACCTGTATTGAAAGTTTGACTCCATGTACAAAGAGCTCTTTGATCTTGATTCTGCTATTTAAATTTTCTGAGCCTGTTCATTTGCAAAAAGGCAATAGTAATAGTATTCAACATAGCAAAAACCACACAGAGATTAAAAAGTGAGCAGAGCATCTAAGCAGACATTTCACCAAAGAAGACACACCGACAGCCAGCAAGCCCAGGAAACGATGCTCCTCATCGCCTCGCATCAGGGAAAGCGAGTCAAAGCTACAATGAGCTTTCACTTCCCACCTGAGTGATGGCTATTATCCAGAGGACCAGGGGCAGCCAGTGTTTGGGGGACACGTAGAAAAGGGACCCTTGTACACTGCTGGTGGGAGTGCACATTAGTGCAGCCATTGTGGAAAACAACAGTAGAGATTCCCCAGAATAATTAAGGATGGAAATAGCTTATGATCCAGCTGTTTACTGTGGGTGATTATCTGAAGGATACAAAATGTTTGTTCAAGAAGGTAGAGGCATTCCTGTTCCTTGCAGGGTTATTCACAGCAGCCAAACTATGGACCCCACCTGCGTGCCCGTAGATGAAGAAGGCGGGGAATGCACATTATGGAATACTATTCAGCTACAAACGAAAATGAAACCCTGCCATTTGTGACAGATGGATGGATCTGAGAGTGTCATGTGGAGTGAAATGAGTTAGACACAGAATGACAAATATCAGATGATATGGACTATAGAGAAACAGATCAAATGAACAAACAAGGCAGAGCACAGATCAGCCCTTACTTTGATAACAAATTTGATAGCAAATTTTCGTAACAAATTAACCAGGGGGGAAGGGGACTGTCGGGGGCATTTGGGTAAAACTAATAAAGGGGATGCATTGTTTGCTGCTGGATGGAAGTGAGACTGAGTGGTGACCAGGATGCAGTGTGTACGGATGCAAACAGGTATAAAGCCGTCCTCCTGAATCCTATAAACAAATGTGACTTCAATTAAGAGTGGCATTCAAAATCTTAGAGTTTATGCATGTTGCTTGAGACAGCTGATACCACTAATATTTACTGAAAGTTTGCTAGATGCAGGGCCTTCGATTGAGAGCTATGCAAATGACGATAACAAAAGATAAAAATCCTACCCTTGCAGAATATCTCGGGGGAACAGCATGACCTCATTCATCCATCTACAAACCTTCATTAAATAAATGTCTGTCATGTTTCAAGATGGTGTCCCTGTTTTTGTGGTGTTTCCCTGGGTTGGGGAGCAGGGCACACAATCCACAAAGAAACACAAATGCTAAGAAGGGTCAGGGCTGGGAAGGAAAGGACAGGATGTGTGGCAAGAAAGCAAGAGGGCAGCTCTTTGAGTTGAGAAAGTCATTTTCCTAATAAGGTAACAATTAGACTGATTTAAAAATCAGGGGGATCAAGGCATTAAAAATAGGAAGGAAGGGATTTCCAGCAAAAGAAGAAGATGTTTTAAAAAAGTGGAAAAGGTCTTAAATTGATAGAGAGCTGGTGCATTTCAGGACCTGGAGGTCAGTGTGTGAAAGAGCGAGGGACAATGTTTGGAGAGAAAGGACAGGTCTTGTACACCCTACTATGCCAGGTAAAGAGTGTGGCTTTTATTCTCAGACATGGAAGCCATTTCAAGGTGTCAAGCAGCCTATGACATGATCCAACCAACCTTGAAAAAGACCAGTGTGGCTTCTGGTTGGAGAAGGGACCGGAGGAGACCTCATCTGGCAGCAGCGAGGTTAGTGGCTCATGCAGGAGTCGGCGAGGTTGACTGGGGCACAGCCACCCCACCCCGTTCAACGACACGGTGTCTGCTGCTTTTTCTCTCCTAAGTGGCGGAGGTGAGCATTCTCGGCATCGGCTGTCTGACCTGCAAAGACTATCCCAGCCTTGCCATTTATAGAAAAAGTTTGCCAACCCAGGTCGTGGGCAGAGCTGCCAACGCCGTGTGGATTCTTGGACCAGCTCATTAGCGAGATGGATGGCATTGGCGAAGTTCAGCAACTCTTCTGTGTGTCGGTTTCATCTTTACAATGCGGTTCATGGTGCCACTTACCTTGTAGGACGGGGTTTAAAAAGAGCTCAATCATTGATAACATCTGGCAAATCGGTCTGAGGCTTCCAAATGGTTTTCTAATCAAAAAAATACTAAGCTTGCTCTTTAAATTTCCCCTTTGTTCTTCACAGCCTGCCTACTAAGATATGAAAGCTGCAGACAGAGTTTTGCCAAAGAGAACAACAGTAGAAAAAAATGAGGAAAATGGAGATTTTGGCTTATGAAAAAGGACTTCTGGAAATGCACTGTGTGGAACACGAGACTGTGGTTACTTAGACTGAATTTTTAATAGTACTGAATTTTAAGTAATTCAAACTTGGGTTTGGGGGACTTAGTTATTAAACAATTTTAAAGTAGGTTTGCAACATTTATTAAGAGCATCTATTTTTTTAGTGGTGAATGAGACCTATGAGAGATACAGGAAAGAAAGCTTCTAGATCATACTCTGTTGATTTTTAAGTAGACCAAATGTATTTCAGGGAAAGCAGATGAATAACTGAAAAAAATTTTAATCATCAAAGGGAAAAAGAAAGCAGTGTGACTTTTATCTCTAAATGAATGGTTTTAACAGTATGTTGTGTGCCTTGTCTTTTCTGGAACCAAGGAAATTCAGGTGGAGATCTAATCTAGCTAATGTTCTGCATAAGGACTGCAGAGAGAGTTAGTTATATCACAGAAAATTTCTGCCAGCTCCCGAAGTGAGCGATATTCGGGCAAAAGTCAAGTAAACACCGAAATGTCATCTTTGAAATATTATGGAGGCATTGAAATTGACCTTGGGGAGCAGTTAAAAATCCAAACATGCATGATAGGATGGTAAGTGGAAAAAGCAAAATACAAAACCTTATAAATAATACAATCCCAATTTTACTAAAAATATATGTATCTAATTATAGGAGAAGACGGGCAAGAATTCCCTCTAGGAAATAGGATTACAGGTCATTTTGATTTTTCCCTTGCTTGGCTTTGATAAAATGTCTTATATTGAAAATGTGCCCAAAATCATCAGAGAATAAATGGTTTATATCCAAAGAAGTATTTCTTTCATTCCACTGAATGTTTGAAATCATATTTCTGAGTCCTAAAAATGGAACTGAAATCCATTCAATACTTTATTTTGGATGTGAATATGACATGGTTTTATTTTCTGATACGACAAACTTGGAAGCTGAAAAGACTATTTATACAAATTCGTATGCAGGTTATTTGCAAATCAGAGGTTTCAAGAAACTCCAAATTAAGGACCTCTTTTAATTGATTATTCAAACTGGGAGAATTTGGAGGATGAGAGGACCATTGCTAATGAATAATTACTCTGGGATGAAGGATGCAAATCTGGACACACAGTCACACATCCGCTTGCATTGACGTTGACTGTCTCCTCTCCGGAGTAAAAGGCTAAACTTCTCATCATTTCACTTCCATTTCTGTGAGAGTAAATATTTCAGGGCCAGCGTGGAGGAATGAGCTATATCACACAACTGCATGCCCAGACTGATCTTCTGCCAACATTGTGTTCACTCTGCTAGATTGCAAAATGCAGGTTTGGAAGTAATTCGTTCACCCTTGGTGGGCTAGTGCAAGAGGAGACAGAAGAGGGAAAAGCCCTTCTCTGTCAGCACTCACATGGGGCTGGTAGACTCTTCTGGAATTCACCAGCTTCCCTTTGAAGGGGAGCGAATGGTTCTAGTGCAAGCTTCTAAGGCATTTTATCTTTCTGTTGATCTCCTGAGCATCGAAACAGAACAGTTTTTAAGTTAATCATTCACAAAAGTTATTATCTGATGCCTCCAAGTTGCTGTTTCCAGCTGACATGGAGTTTGACCAGGATCGAGCTGACTCCGTGGAAACTCATAAAATCTTGGAACAATTATGGTTTTTGTACCAATTTTTGGAGCAATTGAGAAAAGTCTGGTGAGAGAAAAGCACGTTATGAACAGATGCGTGTAATGAATGCATCACAGAGATTATGTCTCTTCTTCGTTAATGAGCACTGTGATTGAGAAGTGATGATGGCCAGGTGCTCGTGCACCCAGCCCTGCCCTTGTATTCACACACAGTCGTGTGGGCTCTGAATCCAACTCTATCCGAAGCTCCTTAGCAGTGTCCATAGTCACATGTGGTTAGTAACACACTCTGTGCTTTTTTATGTGCTTTCATTTTTCTTAAAAATTAGAGCAAACAAGCTTATTCAAAAGTGCTTTGCATCAGAGAATGAAGTTTTGAGGCCACCGGGCTTAATGGGTGGAAGGAAACTATTGTTAATCTTCGACTCTGTACCATGAGGAAAACCAGCGCTCAAAACAACTCTCATTTCTGATAACCGTCATAAAAACCCGAGAGGCAGTTCTACAGCGAGAAACCTGAGGATCAAAGGATTTAAGTATTACCACTAAGGACTAAATGAAGTCTTTCAAACCTAGAAATGCATGAGCTTTAAAAAAGCTTAGGCTGCCAGTAATATTAAAATACACATAAATAAACTTGTAGAAAAATAATAGCCCATCTTGACGTATTTATTCCTGGGGTGTGAACCCAGGGCCTCCTGGGTTCGATGACTTTCCACTGCCCAGAAGTCACCTCGTAAGTGTCTCGTGGGTTCAGGCCTCCCTAATCCCTGGAAATATCATGTGGCAATTAAGCGTGTAAAGCAGTTTTGTCATTTTGGGAAGAAGACCCCGGGTACAATGCTGGGAATCATGCCGTCCCATCCCCTTCCGCAAACGTGCTCCTAACTGGAACCCTTCCAGCAAGTTCCCAGGAAGGACGAAACCGACTTAACCTCCACGTCGAGGTGTGAATGCCAACGGTTGTTTGTATAAGTCATCACAAAGGTTAATCTTTAACGCTGCACCAGGACGCTCACCAGAGGAGGTTCATGTGACAGGGACGTCACGGGGTTGCTGGAGATGAGGGCCAGCCTGAGAGGACCCTGGGCTCGAACCCACACTGCTCCTGAACCACTTTTCTGCCTTCAGAGGAACAGCCGGTCCTCAGGGCCTTCTTCCCTTTCTCCGGCTGATTCTGAACCTCCAGCCCCACCGTCTAAGCACCAGGGGAGGAGCTCACTAATTAAAACGCTGGCCGCCCACGCTGACAAGTCCCCACAGGCGGGGATGACAGTGTGACAGTCAGTAGCCAGTGCCCCCTGGGGTTTCCATGAGCTTTCCAAGTACAGCACTCTTGGGTCTGTTCCCAGGCTGGTTTGAGACGGTAACTCGCTGACAGCCTGGGGTGGGGGCTCCCGGAGGGGACAGTCCCGTGTGTCAGACACGCTCAGTCAGTGTCACTGGAGGAATCAAGCCCGCCTTGCAGAAAGCTGCTGTCCAACAGCGCCTGCTTAGATGAAATCGGGGTCAATAGTCTGAAACCCATGTTTGTGTGTCGAGAGGCAGATGCACTGGGACGAGCCGCTGGCATGCTGGGACGAAGGCCTGTGGCATCAGCAGGTGACGGCTCTGGCCACCGGGCCTGCAGTGATGTCTGGTCAGCAGCCCGGAGACGGCCTCTCTGGGGTCCACAGCCATCCTCATCTCTATGAGGGCCCAGCGCTCCCCCAGGGATGTGGGCCACTCTCCTGCCCGAGCCCGGCCCCAGGACTGTCCTGTCTTCCCCTTTTCAGCTTTTCCATGTTTGGCGGGTCCCTGAGCTTCTCTCAGAGGCCGCTGGTGTTGATCTGTGGCGCCGGGGCCTTTCACAATCCGAGGGCGCGCTTAGCCCTCTCGCCTTTCCAGAATTTCCGTGTCTTCCCTGGTGCGCTTCCCGGCCTGAGACGAGGGCAGGGCTCCGCTGTTTCGAGCACCTGTCAGCCCAGGTTTGTCTGTGTCTGAGCCAAGTCTCTGCGGAGGGCGCTCAGCGGCCGGCAGGGTGCCCAGAGGCCGAGGACCAGGCTCTGCTGCAGGACATTCCGGAATCTCTCCGAGACCCGCGCTGTCACTTGTAACCAGTCCATCTTCAGTGCTGCCAAAGAGAAAACAAGCCGAATTCTTAATCTTCTAGCACAAGGCAGCCCTTTGGCTGACTTCTAACAAACGCTGTTTCTATTCTCTTTTTTCTAAATCTGATGTCTGATGTCTGATTCTTTTATTCACTTCTAGGTGGGCGTGTATGATGGGTAATCGCAAAAACAGGCTGTTTTCATATGTGGTCGGTCATGGTATGTCTTCTGTAATGTAACTTCTAGCTACAGAAATGTCTTCACATCGTTAGATCATAAGCAAGCAGTAGGGTCTCCTGATGAAGAAAATGCACCAGACTAAGAAGCACGCAGACACGCCCGAGTCCGCAGCCATTGAGAGCAGACCTGGGGTTACCGGGGAAGGGACAGGGGTGGAAGCCGAGGGCTGTGGGGCGCGATGCCCGTGGGGCGGACGACGGGGCCTGGGGTGGGCGTATGTGTACTCACGTTTAGTGAAGTGTGAATCTGTGCATCTGAACTCACATGATTCTGTAAATCAGAGCTGCTTCAATTAAAACAAATACTGACAACAGGATTCTACGTTTTCTAACAGAGCTGGAGTACATACACCTGTTAAAAATATTTTTACTGATGAACCTGTGCAAGATTAGAGCAACATGCAGAGCGTTTCATGACAGGCGACAGAAGGACACACGTCTCTCTCGACAGCACCATCAGCCTGCAATTCCGTGCAAACTTCAGCCTGCGCCTTGGGGGGTTGGGAGAAAACCACCCCAGTGTCTGAGTCACGGATCCATCGGTGACAGTGAAACACACGCTGAGCTGATGCGGAAGGGAGAAACGAAGTGCTCTGATGCCAGCCAAGGCGAGATGGCACAGGGCTTTGGGAAGAGCTGTTGACAAGCTGCAGCTGCGATGCCGTGACCAGCACCGACGTGACATTTCAGTGGCTTCCGACTTCCTCGGTCGTGGGGTGTGTTCAAGTCCCCAGCACGAGGAGCACCGTGGGCTGCCCTCCCGGCTCCGTCCCTCCTCCGCAGGGGCCCAGCCCAGCAGGGGCCCGGGGGGCACGCGGGAGCAGAAGTCACGTGGCCCCTCGGCTGGACACCCTGCCCGTCTGGACTCCGGCCCTCGCCCCTTGATACAAAGCTTATCTCCAGAATAATTCTCCTTAGACTTGAGCGGCTGCGACATTTTTCAAGAAGACATCCTTGTAGGTAAGAGCAGGCACATCCTGGGAGGGCCGCGGGCCGTGTCCGGGGCGAGTAAAAGGAAGAAGCTTCCCAAAGCCCAGCGCCCCTGCCAGCAGGTGGACAGGCAGCTCCTCGCCGACGCTGCGTGCTTCTGAGGGGCCCGAAGTGCAAACAGGATGCTGCAGAGCCAGTGCGTGTGAAGCTAAAGTGAGGGAGCACATCCCCCGGGGAGCTGCCACCACGGGCTAAAGTTGGGGACGAGGCCGCTCTCGCCACAGTCCTCTGATGCTTTCGGCACGAGTGCCTGGGCCTGGTCAGCAGGCTCTCTGAGGAGGGCTGTCCGGCCAGGCCAGGGGCCCACCACGCCCACATTCCACACCCCTTCTGGGGAGCTGTGGCTCAGCCTCAGGGCGAGTGCGAAGGTCACATCCGAGCCTGGTGGCTTTCTGGGACTGTCTCCTCCCTGCCCCCAGCAGGACTGAGTTCCGGCCTAGCCTGTGTCCTGTAACCCTGCTCTTACTGACACACGCACAGGACACTCCATTTTAGTACAGCCTGTGCAAGGTGCCCAGGGCCACTTGTCCCTGTGTCCGTGTCCTCTGCTGCTCAGCGGGGCCCCTGTGTCCCCATCCTCACAGGCCGGGCCTGGACAGAGTCACCGGGAACTAAGAGCAGGTGCATTTAAACATTCTCCACACATGAAAACGCATATCTTCCACATGTACCCACGTCCAAAGCCTGGCGTGCCAGTGAAATGGGTTGGCCCATTCGTGCTTTTTACAACAAGGAGAGAAGACAATGCTCCTTTGCAATCGTGTTCTGTGTTTGTTCACTGACTGATGAGTCATGGAGGCGCTTTTCCTGGAGCCAAAGTGGGTTTTCTGAACTTGGCAGAGGGACAGCATCAGGCATGTACTTCACTCCCCAAGCTAATGACTGTGTGTGTTTAGTCACATCGGTGAAGGAGAGACACTTGTGTGCAACAAGCCCGGTTTGGTGACTCTCAAGTGCGTCTTAGACTCAGCATCAAGACCCACAGCTGGGGAGAAGCTGAAGGGAAAACCTGCGGATGCGGAGGATGGAAGGAAACACGAAGCTTAAGTCGCCGGGAGTGAGCCTGTAGGGGGCCGGTGCCACAGTCCTCTGCCTGCAAAGGATGTGTGTTTACTCTCGGGACATGAGTATCGTTTGTCTCCACATTTAGAGTGAGGAGACTGGGTTGGTTTGGGGACCCTGCACAGAGAAGAGTAAGGGAGCGAAGATTATGGGGAGAAAGGCAACGTGGCCAGTGGGCTGGACTTGGGAATTCCAACCAGAAGGACTGAGTCCCACCCAGCAAATGTGCACAGACACCAGCAAAGGGATGTCATTCAGAAGCACGAGCACCTGACCGCAGTTTCAGTGAGATTCGCAGCAGACATGATGTCGAGAACCGGACTCCGTGTCAGACGTCCCATTCTGTCAAGAGCGGCGTCCACCCTCCTGCAGGAGACGCGCTCCGTCGGCAGGTTTCACGGGGCCTCCGACGGGGAGGCCTCGGTGCTCCAGGGTCAGGACTCAACCACGTGCAGGGCTGAGCTGGATGCCTGAGAGCGTGCGCTTCGGCCTGGAGACACTGCAAGGACGCAGTCCCCGTCACTGGGGAGTGACTGGGCTGGAAGAGGGTTTGACTGACATGGGGCAGGCGGGAGAAAAGCCAGCCTGGGGGTCATTCTGGCACCTGGGCCTTCGGGAAGCCCCTGCAGGCACTGGGAGATGAGAGGTGGGATAGGACACTGAGCTCTGTCTTTCCCAAAGTGAAGAGCGCTGCTTGTGGGCCTTCCGAAAGTGCCAGCCTTTGACGCAGGGACAAGCCCCTCCAGGACATCTCAGCCCTGTTCTCCCGAAATGCTCACCGAAATGCACCGGGGCCTGGTGGCCCCAGGGAGGCGCCCCAAGTCGCTCCCAGGATTGGAAGATCCTGGCGGGAGGAGGCGGGGTGTAAGGCACCCCGCTCCTTCCAGGAAAGAAGACGCTGTCGGACAGGTTTGCACAAAGCCTCCACAGCACAAGTGGCAGCTCCTCGGGGACCACAGGATGACGTCGCTCCACCCAGGCCGGGTCAGTGCAGGACAGGAGGGCTGGTCTCAGCCTCGCTCGCTTGTAAGATGCTCCTGCCAGTGCGGAAGCTGCCTCCCGGGTCCTGCTGCTCCGTAGGGGCCGGGGCCAGTGACAGGGTCGTTGACGCCATAGCTGACACATGCTGACTCGCAGGAGCCCCTCACCACAAAGCCTTACAAGGGCTTGAACCAAAAATGCTGCAGGGACCTAAACCAGAGATTTTTAATCCTGACTCTATTGTCTGGACCGACTGCCATGGTCCCCCATTCAGTTTAAAACAGTGAAAGAGACACAGAGACCTCAATTCCTTCCTCCCCGCCTACCTCCCACCACATACACACTCACACACTCACACAGACACACACAGACTCACATAGAGACACACACATAGAAACACACACACACACACACACACAGACCCAGACACACACACATAGAAACACACACACACACACACAGAGACACACACATAGAAACACACACACACACAGACACACACATAGAAACACACACAGACATACACACACCAACACACACACAGAGACAAGCACACACGGGGAGAATTGTCCTCCCAGAAACATTTCTGGTGACACACAGCCGGGAGTGCCTTTGGCACTCGGACAAACACACCTTTTCCAGATAATAGATTCTTCCCAGACAGGTTTAGACACAAAATCTCAGCCCCAACTGATCAGAACAGTCAAAGCTAAGTCTCTAACGAGCAGAGTTTACTCCCATCTTGGTGTCTGAGAATTCTTAAATTCGGTTTTATTCAGTTATTTGGTGGGACAAAAAAAAATTAAATTGCTTCTGCCCCAGAAAACAGCAAGCAAGGAGGCCCCGTCACACAGGAGGCACGTCCTCAGAAGACGGTCCCAGCGTGTTTCTCCACTTCGGCGGCGCGCAGACGGGCCGGTCTCGGTCTCGGTCTCGGTCTCGGTCGCCAGTCCCCCGGACGGACGGCGTGTCCTCACCGCGACTGGAGTCTCGTAGTCATGGAAATGGCCTTCGTTCTTCCTCCAAAGGGGAAGCGGAGAGATGACTCAAGGAGCCAGAAGGAGCTTTCCTTAAAGGAAAGCTGCAGCAGGCGGGCGGAGAGGAGGCAGAGGAACTCGGAGCTCACTCACTTGTTCACACTGGCGGCTTCCTCTGGGCCCGGGGCGGACGGCCTGTGGCCTTCGGAGGTGATTGACCTCACTGCCACTCCACCAGGGTGCACCTTGTTTTTTTGTTTTTGTGTAATTCAACTGACTGGTTGTCTTGCTGTGACAAGAATCGATGTGGCCGGGCCAACAGCCAACCGCAGGCTTCTCTGCTCAATTTTGCCCGATGCTGTTAATCGTGGAAAAGGCACTGGACTGGCCACTGGGAGAGCAGTCCATCGCCCTGTCCAGGCAGGACCTGCCAGCCCCCAGAAAGGACAACCCCAACGAGAAAAGAGGCAGCGGCGTGACAGGCCCCGCCTGGCCACGTTTCCCAGGGAAGCTGTCTCCCACCTCAGCCCAGGGGCTTTGCTGGGCTTTCTCCACCTGGGCCGCAGGGCGAGCGGCCGGCCGGCTGACGCAGGGATCGCTCGCCGCCGCGTGTGGGCAACGGCCGATGCTTCTGTTGACGTGTTAGCAGAGAAAGGTTCCGTGTTGTGGATTTGAAGCTAAAAAAGTTTAATTCTTGAAGCTACCAGACCCATCCAGGAAACTAAGAAAGGAAAATAAAGACAAGGCACAGAAAAAAAAAAACAACCCAGCTCCGAGATGAAGAGCATTAGCCCTCCGGACTCCACTAACCAGGACATGCCAGGCCAGCCTCACTCCTGACTTGTCCCGACCGGACACAACAGATTCCTGTGTCTGCACCATTTGGGTGGGTGTGAAGTGACAGGCGATGGCAGGAACCCGTCCAGTACGGCGTCTCACCTGAGCGCAGAGCACCAGCTGGGAGTCACTGTGCAGGGCGAGTCTGAGGAGAATGGCGATCACACATGCCAAGTCCGGCTCTCATCTTGCTGCCGTGCAGGCTTAGACACACGCATGTCTGTGTGTGGGTCTGTGGGTACGTGCTGTGTGTACTGGACACCGAAACACGGCTCTTGATATGGAGTCAATCGGCATCTCCCTGCTTCAACAACGGGAGGCCGGGTCCTAATTTTGCACCCAGCCATCCATAACCATGAAAGCGCAGCCCTGTGGCTGGAAGAGGAAACTAAGCCACAGGAAGACGGGGTCTGCGGCACCAGGGTAGACTGTTCTGGGAGAGGAAGCTGTGCTGATTAACGGGGACCCCTCTGGAGGCCATAAACAGGCCCACGGAGGGAATCGGCATCCTGTCTTCTCTGCACTGCTCAAGCCTTCTGCTTCTCTTCGGGTCCTGCAGATGAAGTTGTCTCCTTGTGTCCAAGCAGTTTGGACAAAGCAGGGAGATGACACACTGCAGGCCCCAGGCCAGCCACGGGCGTGGGTCGCAGGTCGGCAACAGATGGGCTGAAAGCGGCTCATCGGACCCCAGAAAAGAGAGGGGTCGGTTATTTAAAGTGAAATCAATGGCATTGCTTGCAATCAGTGACCCTATGACACGGTGTTGAGCCCGTGCTGCAGAGGCGAAGGGATGGTGTCACCAGGCAGAGCCTCGCTGAAGGAAGACAAGGTTTGCAAAGGACATGGCAGGACCGAATGGCCTGCATCCGGGGAGCGAGCGTTCCGGCAGCCGTCAGAGGTCTTCTCGCTCCTGTGTTGGTACAAACATCTTCTGGCGGAGCGGCTCTGAAAGGGCAGCAGCGAAGCCGCGGGGTGCAAAGCGATGGGAAGAGACAGGAGAGGAGCGAGCCACGGGCCTCGGGGTTCTCGTCCGGCCCCCCGCCGCGTCCCGGGCAAACCGTCGGCGGCAATCAGGAGAGTCTGCACGTGCTGAGTGGACCCTGGGGCGGGAAGAGAGAAAACGAGAAGCCAGCAGTTATGCACATCACGTTTATTTATTTTCAAGATGCCTCGAGTGTCTGAAAGTAGAATACAAAGTAAAGCAGAATAGTAGTGAAGTAGAAAGCAGAATAAATAGCAGCTGAGCGGAAACAAAAACAAGTCGAGGGCTCACTGAAGACAGTCCCAATGCAGTCCCGACAAACGCCGGCCGCGTGGGGCCCGTGAGCTGAAGGTGGCTCGTGCGTGGCTCCGTCAGTCCTGGGCACTGTCGGGCGGCAGAGGCGTCTGACGTCCGCCCTGAGTCCGCCGTCGCCCACAGCCCGCTGCACTGACGCCACAGGCTCACAGGGCGCTTCACCCGGCAAAGAAGACACACGACGCGGAATCACCCTCCTCGTTTCAGCACGTGCTGCCTCGTCGAATGCCTCTCGCTGCCGAAGGCTCCGCAGCGGGGCTTCTGGAGGCGATGCTGACCCTGTCCCGACTGGAAAGCTGCCCACACATGCGCGTCTTCCTCTCTTCTTTCTCTGATCTGTTGGCGTCTGGTGACTGTCCCATCTGCCCATAAACACCCGGTGCCAGTTTCAGCACACAGGTTGGCACAAGGGTATTGCTTAGTTTAGGGCCTTCCCACGGCAGATCAGAAATACTAACGCCGCGTCATTCAGCGAAAAGGAAACAAGGGCAGTATCGCCCAGAGAAACGCAGGTGGCCTGTGCGAGATCAAAGATAAATGCATCCAGGACGGCGAGGACTTGGCAGTGAGCACACAGGAGAGACTGGAGCAGCACCACTGCCTCAGCGGGGAGCCCAGTGGGCCTCCCTGTCAGACGTTGGCACCTGAGAAACGTGAGGCCCAGAGGTAGGAGCACATGTCCCCGCAGGGCAGGCATGGAGGGGTCCGCTTTCTGCCCAGGGAATGGGACTCCAGGGGCCTCCCACCAAAATGCCACATCTTAGACACCTGCGTCACGGTGTGGCCGGCGGTGACAGTCTGACTCGTCGGCAAAAACACTGATATCAAACCTCCTGAGAACACATACCATGTGAGCTTCTGTTTCAGAATCATTCTGTTCTTTATCACAATCACATTCCCTTAGACAAAAATTTCTCATGATCTTTAAATTTTCACGGAAAGACGATACCCATCTGTGACCATGTTTTCCTCGACGTCGCGCTCGCTCCGCCTGTATGGACGCGGTGTCCTCGACGTGACCGGTGCGCCTGTAGATGTGGAGACAACGTCAGAGAACCAGACGGGCCACACTTCCCGACCTCAGGCAGCCAACCTCCCAGGAGGAGGAGACAGGAAACACTCACGAGAAGTAAGTGTCCTTTACAGGAAGTCGCTTAGCAGAGGATTTATGACAAACAATGAATCACGGCCATGGGACTGAGCCGCCGGGCGGCAAAGACCTGTGGGCCGCCCGGCTCCCCGAGGCCGCCGGCCAGACTCTTCGAAGGTCCAGTTTCTGCAGCAGCTGGCGAGACAGTGACCACGGCACGCGGCCCCCGCTCCCAGCAAAGTCCATCTCAAAACCTGAGAAATGGCCTGAGGGCCATTCCATGAAGGTTTTATTTAAGAACGGAATCTCGGGCCTAAAATTAGATCAGAAGCTATCGTGAAACTCAAAGAAGACGTGCGCTTGGGTACCTACCTACGAGCCATTTATTCTGAGTGGACACCGAAGGGCCTGGCCAAGCCTCTAGCTCTTGCATGAATCTCTGTGGGCTGACGCGCTGTTCCCCAGCATCGCCGAACACTGGCTCCCTGGATGGATTTTCAGGTCACTAAAGCATAGAACAGCTTTGCGAAGGATGCGAAGCCACCCGGGTTTGCTGGGAGAGGCCGTGAAGCGAGTCACGCCTCCTCCTCTGGGCCCGCTCAGGGCTCTCCTGCGCGCCGGCCGGGGCGTGAAGGCCACACGGTCTTCCCAGGCCAGACGGACCCCCATACTGAGCTCCCGGAATTCTCTGAGACTTTCAGATTCCTTGGTCGTGTTCCTGAGGCGTTTGTTTCTGGTTGGCTGGCTTCTTATAGTGGAATCCTCTGCTCTGAAAGCTCTGTCTCTTCTTTAAATTGTTGGACTTTCTGATCATGGTTTCCCTCACAACGATGTTCACTGCGAAATGATGCTCAACGTCAAAGCATTCTTTTATTGACGTCCAGGTTCGTGACTGGTTCTCAATGGTGGGAGATGTGAGAAGTCTCACAACCACATCGGTCACAAGGAAATGCATTATTATTCAACAGTGAGCAGTTTGAAAAAGTACTGTTTGACACACAGCAAACAGAAATCCAAGCTCGGTGCACCCAGTGAGGATGGTTGGGGTCACCACCTCTGGCCAAGTGCAGTCCAGTCCACATACGTCCCAAGAACCTGGGCCTGTGTTCCAGGCCTGCAGATAACTCTGAGATGCACAACTGAATAAAAATAAGCAAAATAAAATGCATCCTCCTCCTCTCTCTTCTTGCCTTACTGCCTATTTGTATTCATTACTACCTGTAGCTTTCCTTTAAAAAAAGAAGGAAGGAAGTAAGGATGGAAGGAAGGAAAGAAGCAAGGAAGGAAGGAAGGAAAGAACGTAGGAAGGAAGGAAGGAAGAAAGGTTCAAGTTTAAAATAAAAACATGAGAATCTATGAGTTGGTGGGGTATAGCCCACAAACAGACATAATCTCTTATTTCTAAACGTCTGAGCGTAATGCAAAGCTGCAGCAGTTACCTACATCCGCCCTCACATCTATTCTCTTGAAGTGTTGACTGCTGTTCCACGGTGAGTGTCACTCGGTCGCATCATAATCAGGGAGGTTTCTGTCCCAGGTAAGTGACACAGTCACTTGACTAGATTCTAAAATGCTGAGGCGTCTGAGCAGAGTAATCTGAACAAGACATTTAGTGTTTAAAAAGCACACGACTGTGGCCTACTCATTGGTAGTTTCGTTGTGGGCTCTTTTCCGCGCTCTCCTGTGCACCCCGAGCCTGCAGTCTGGCCTCTAAAGGAAGACGGAGACAGCGTGCATGGCTGGATCGGGTCTCCTCGTGCAGCTGCTCCCCAGTGTCTCCACAGACGAGAAGCTCTTTAGGAGAAGTGCAGACTCTGTGACGAAAAACCCATTTAACCCAAACCCGGGGCTCAGGGGCAGGTTTTCAAGCTCGGCCGGGGAATCACACAACAGGGCACCTGGGGTCGCTCACGGCGACTCTCTCGTGAGCCCATCTTCTCCTTTGGGATGTGCTGCTTGTCCTGTCACCTTCTCCGATCTTAGCTTCATTCTTTCCAACTTTTCTGTAAATTCAAGTAGTCTAAACACGTCCTCTTCCCTTCAGGGCAGCCCTTGCTTGCAAAGAGCCCTGGTGACCGGTCATTGAGAGAAAGCGTGTTCGGAAGATCTTTCACTGTATTATGAATCGTCCCGAATTTCTGTGGGTTGAGAAACAGGTGAAACAGAGGGAAGAGCATGAGCTCGGTCTTCTGATCCCCCTCGATCAGTGTGAGCGGTAAGCAGAAGAGAAGGCGATTCCACGTCTTTGTCCGAGATGTCACTGCCTTTGATCAATCTGCTTCAGGCAGAAACAAGCACCACAAGCCAAGCTCGACCGCCCTCAGCACAGCAGCGGCCTACGAAGCAGGCATCCGGCGAGAGGCTCATCAAAAAGACCACGGTGAGGCCTGTCTGACACGCAAACGTCTGCTGAGGAGGCCGTGACTTCAGCTGAAACCTCTCACTAGGAGACATGTACACTTTCTGTTAAAGTTCTTCTGTGTTTCTGCTGTGCGGTTGACTCTTCTACACACTAAGAACATAAATAAAACTTTTCCCCATCGGATAGCTTTCAGGTATGTTCTCCTGTTTGCTGTTTAATTTATTGGGAAGGGTTTTTAAAGCACATACATTTTAAGTATTTTTGTGTTGTCAAAACTATTCATTTGGGGATCACATTTTATGCTTTGGCTGTGGTACTCATAATGGCTCCCCTCTCACCAGTATTCTATCATTTTTCTTTTGAATTCACCTCTTTACGGGTTTATTTGTAACATTTAGCTTTCAAAGTTCAGTGGGCATTTGCTCTAGTGCATCGTATGATGCTCTCGGGGACCCTGCATCCTCAGACGTTAAGGATTCACACTCACAAATACATAAGAGGAAGTTGTGTCTTGTTGGTGGAGACTTAGGGTGAACTCTTGGAGGGTGAATCAGGAGGCTGAAAAGCGTCACTAGATCAACAATCTTGATTTTTTAAGAGAAGAAGATTGTCCCCCGTACGAGGCTGTCACTTTTCTGAACTTGGGAATGCAGTTCAGTCCTTCCCGTGCTGCCGGGACCGGGAGTTAATCCTGAGGGTGATGGGACCCCAGAGCTCAGGGGCCGTGGGCGGGGAGCAGACGCCCCAGAAATCTGGAGGAGGCTCCTCCTGGGGTTCTGCCCCAGTAACCTCTGCACCGTCCACTGTCTTGAAAGCCTTCCACCCACACCCTGTCTCCAGGCCTCGCCTCGCTCGCTCCCTGCTATCTGATGCGGCTTCTGTTTCAGAGCCTCCCAGGCTCCGCCGCGTTCAGGTCACTGCGCCTGGACGCCGGTCGGCGTTGGCGGTCCCCTGGCTCCCTCGCAGCCTCCCACTCCTGAGCCCTCAGGCGCAGTCTCTGATTTCCAAACCCCGTTTCCTTCTGCGCCAGCCAGCCATTCGCTGTCTGCTGTGACTGCCACAGATGAGCTTAAAAAACTCGTAGAAACTGCATCTCACTGGAGACCGAGAAATTTCGACCTTCTGGCTGATCTCGGAGTTTCTCTTCGCCCGCCCATGCTGAGGTTCATCACCTCCCACCGCGGTGCCGAGTAACAGTTCGGCCCGTTCCCGAGCCGAGCTCCGTCCACTCCAATGCGTTACCACCTTCATGTCTCACACACACGGTGATCTGGTCATTGATCCCCAGTGACGCCTGCCCACGGGCCCTGTCGCCAAGAGGATGGAGGCAGGACCCCCTGCACCCGGGCGCCGTAGGCCGCCCCCGAGTCTTCAGCGATCCAGGCAGGTCTTTGTGCCCCACGTGCAGAGGGAGCCCCCCGAGCCCCCCAGGCCTGCCTTCCAGGCCTCCCTTGACACTCAGTGCCATTTTACCTACTTTTGAGACTCGGGTCAAAAGTTTCCCTTTCAAAGCAGTCTTTCCTCTCCTTTGTGAACGATTTTATGACAAAGTCTTCCATGTTCTAAAACATACTGTGCTTGAGTTGTTTCTTTGCATTTTTCCTCATTTTGACAGATTTTCAGCACTTTACAAGGTGGCCTTATGTCCAGTTGTCCAAGAAGTGTCTGTTAAAGAATAAGTCTATTAAAATGTTTAGAGCTAGTTCTCTGTTTTCGAGCCTTTCTTTAAAAGCAGCAACTCTGAGGATAACATCCGTGAAACAGATGCATCTGAACCACGTCCTTGGACGTCGCCCTCGTCTGTCCTGGACGGGGCGGCAGAGAGGCCGCTGCTCCCGCTGGACCGAGCTGGGCAGAGGGCTGGGCAGCTGGCGGGTGGAAACAACAGGGAGATACAGGAAGCAGAGAGCAGAAGAGAAAGCAGCACCGGAGAGTAAGCTGGGGGGTCTCGGAACGAGGGAGGTGGAAATGGAGCAGGAAGGACGGCGACGCTGCCGGGAAACGAGACACGGGCTCTGCCCTCCAGAGCACGGAGTGAGGACGGCAGGTCCGGGGCGAGGAAGGGGGTCAGCGGTGTGCACTGAGGCAGCCAGAGTGAGCTGTCCTTCCACTCTCCGTCCAGGGACGGGTGCGCCCCACCCCACCAGTCTCCCTGAGCAGTCTCGCGCCTGCAGCCTCTCAGGACGCGCCCCACGTCTCTCCTGCCATGAAACTGGTGACCCGTGAGACCCCCAAACGGGGAGCTTGGGGAGCAGTGGACGTCTGAACCCGAGCGCACCCAAGCGAGCATTTTGGCGACATTGGTGCCTCTATTCTTCACCATTAGCCCCGTGCCGTTCGTTGCCTTCTTTCTCTGGGCCCTCGGGAAGCGACGCTGGCCACCTAAGCAACGCGCTAGCGAGATGGAGAGGAAGCCAGGAAGCAATGGGCCTGAGCAGCAAATACACGTCCGTGGTAATGAGACCCTTGCAGCCAGAGGCTGGCCTCCGGCACCATTAGGCAGCCATTAACTCTTCTTCGTTCAGTGGGAAAGCAGATCGACTCTCCTGGGCACCTTAAAAATGGTGGGAGAACTTCCATGTGACACCATCGCACCGTGTCATGGCCACCAGGGCACTGGGGGAGCCCTCCGACCACGGCTCACCCCCCTAAGCCGCCTGCGGGTCTGCCGTCTGCTGACCAACAAGCAGCCACTGGTCGCACCTGTGACTTCAATTCGTCAAAGTTATACAAGGTTTAAAATTCCCTCAAACCAAGTTAATGTTAAGATGCAATAGTTCTTCAATAAAATCAAGCAAATTTTAAAGTTCCGTGCCTCTGTCGCACTGACCACAGGTCACAGCCACAGGGAGCTGCAAAGAGCGCAGATGTAGATTTCCATCCCGTGGACACTTCTGCGGGACACCCTGTGAGCCGCCCCATTCGCCCTAAACACCCACATCCCAGCCTCTGCTGTCTGCGGGCACAGCCTCCGTCCCGTGACTGCGTGATGCCAGCTCTCTCTTCTCACGAGCACGTCAGTCGTGGGATGTCAGGTCCACACCAAGTCGTCGTGACCTCGCCCGACCTGACTACATCTGCAAAGAGTGCTTCCATGTAAGTTCATATTCGCGGGGATTTGGGGTTAGGACTTCAGCACATCTTTTATGGGCAGAGCGTGGGGCACAATTCAATCTGCGAGCTCCCCAAGTGCTTCCATCATGAAGAGAGGTTTGAAGATCTCTGGGTCTGGACTTAACCCTGAAACTTGAGCCACCATCTGATTCACCTGGGGCTTGGGGACGGGCAGATTGTTAGATTAGCCCAAGATGCAGTGTATCTGGGTTGGACTCAAGGATTCATGCTTTTCTAACGTGCTGAAGACCACTGGTCTGGCAGCAACGGCGGTAAGTTTCTTTTCCCCTTAGAGGAGCAGCCTGGGATCGCCTCGGGGTTCACGGGAAATGCAGACTCTTGAGCCCACCCACAACTCCTAGAGCAGAGAATGTGCCGTCCCCAGATACTGGGTCGTGTGATTCGTGACTCTTGAATTCTTAGACACCTGCCATTCAAAGTAAAACGGCTGGCTGGATGAGATAGTGAGTGCAGGAATGAATAATGAGGCAGATGTCCCTCTCCCAGAAGGCAGAATGTGGGCCTTCTAAGTCCACCAGCCAAGAGGATCGTCACAGCTCAGAAGACACCGGCGTGTCCTCAGAGTGGCTAAAAGGGACCCGCCTGTCCTTGAGGCACCAAGTGCTCTCTATTCGCTTTTCTCCAGACTCAAACCAAGAAGTCCATCATTTTCCTTCTCCTGGCCCTCCCCACGGATCTCATCTCAGCATTTGTGGCTCCCCAAGCAGTCTCTATTATTTGTGCCTGAAATAGGAGTTGGGCTGGGACAGAGAGAAGCCCGCAGAGAGCAGACTGAGCGAGGAACTGACATCAAGCCAAGAGGGAGCAGGTAAGTTTCAGAGTTTCACCTAAAGAAAGAGACGCTTTTAGAAAGCTTGGGGACAAGCCACAGCATGTCATCTACGATTTTCTTTTGGCAGATCGACTGTAAAACAAGAGCAGAGCAAATTCTCCAGGGCACAGTAATTGACCTATCAATGCCATTATTGATAGATTGGGTTTCTGGAAACACTGCTTTAGAGTTAAAGTGTTCCCGCGAATCTCAGAAAGAAATTTAGAATTAGGAACTCAAAGTCCTTTTCTTTCTTCATTACCAGTTTCCATTTGTCCCTGGCACTTTGTTTTTCCCTGCTAAGCCAGTCACAGAGCAGACACCGACAACTGTCTTCCCAGGAGCCCAAGTTTTCTGGGGGAAAAAAGCTGTTTTTGAAAGGTACTCGTGTTATTTTTTCAGGGAACTATTTCTTGCCCACAGGGAATCATTTGACAGAAAGACTGACAGAGCTCACACAGGTTTTCTTTTTCTGAGCCGCCAATTTGAGGAAGAGTTGATTTTTCATTTGTACAAGCGGGCCTTGTCTGCAAAGGCACAGCGCGGTTCCAGGAACGTGTCTCTCGTAAGCGGCACCCAGCTACCAGGCTTGTGTCCTGGGCCCGCCTTGTCCTCGCCTCGAAAACGGGATTCACAAAATCCTCACTGTGTCTCCACGGCCACTGGATTTCGATGGAAGACATGTCTATCACGAAAAGAAAACCAGGGCTTCCCTCTCTTCAGCCACGAGCATAGATCCATTTCTGAAATGACCGCTTAATTTCATTTTTTATTGTATTTCGGGTATGAGTTGATAAAACCCATTTCCACATCTAAATGTTTCATCGAGGCGCGTGGGTTTATGGTCTGAAATCATCCAGTTGCACAGAGTTTCAGAATGAAGAACAGACTTGCCAGCTCTGCATCTCTGTGTGCGCAGGGAGACGTGTGCCCCGTCCACGCCAGGATGAAAGCCTCCCCTGCTCCCTGCGGCCTCTCTGGTAAAGTGCTGAATCATGCAGGAGGCAGCCAAGTTCAACTCCATGGGCACGCCTGTGGGAGAGCTGTCAGCCACCCAGAGTCATGCTGCTATTTCTAGAAAACAGGAATAGAGCAGAGGCCTGAAGCCCTGCTCCAAGCAGTTGTGTGTGTGTGAGTGTGTGTGTGAGAGAGCTGTTCTCTCCTCTCCCTTATTAAATCTCACGGAGACTGTATCTCTGGTTCTTCATGCAAATCAGACTGTGCCTTCTGAGCACAGCTGGTACCTGAAAGCTGTGTCCTATGTCCTGTGGTCTGGGACCTGGACCCTGGGACCCTGGGACCCTGGGACCCTGAGACCTGGACCCTGGGACCCTGGACTGCAAATAACCGGACCTGGACATGACGTCCACTCTGAGGAAGTCACTCTCTCCTGGAAGTCACTTTCCAGGACACGCGTGAGCAGCATTCGATCACTAAGATTTTCCTTTTCTCACGTTGAAAATAAACCACAGCCTCCAAATGAACGCGGCTTTCTTTAGTTCTTATTAGGAATAAAAGCAACTTTCTGCAGCAACATTTCATTAATTTGCAGTCCTCTTGGTTGGCACCATCCTGCTCTTCCCTAAATTAGACACAAGTCTCTTCAATCCAGTCTTGAAAGAACCTTTTATAGCCCCTTAATTATTATTCCTTAGAACTAAACTTCATAACAGAGCAAAGGGGGATCGTAAAATTGCGGATCATCTTACAGATGACTGGTGTTAGCTTCCCGAGAGAAAGAAACCGGTTTAAGCTTCGGAAGCGGCCAGGGTGGATTTGGTGAAAACTTTGCTAACAATACAAGACCAAGCAAGTTACATGCAAACTTTGAGTACCAGCCTCCTCCTCTGTCATACAAGGACAGTAATTGTGTCTACTCGCTAGAGTCGTCCTGAGACTGAAACGACGGAAAATGTCAGCCTGTGCCTGACATATAATGAAGGCTGCACCGGGGTGCAGTCTACTAGGGACGGTCCATTTGTTCCCCCTGAAACGCCATCTCCTGGGTGCTTCTTAAAACACTTTCCAGCTGGGCCTCAAAATCTCTGCATTAGGCAGAAAACTACTTTGGCTGTTTAGTTTTTGTCATGAATGTTTGCTCACACTTATTTAGGTTGACACTGTTGAGATTTATTTTAGCTGCTATTTCTTACTGACTGATTCTTTAAATTCCTGTTACAAGCTTGAAACCTTTCCGCACCACTAAGATCAGGTCAACCTGTCTAGATTCTCCAATTCTTAGTCTAAGATGGGACTGCTGAAAAAATAGATCCTAGAGAAAAGCACTCTTTTCAGCAAGGAAGGTCTTTCCCTGTCAGCTTAATGACTAACAGAACTGACACATGGAAAATGCATTTTCTGAAAGAAGATACTAGAACATTTTAAGAAACCCTGCACAGTAGGGAGACAAGGCCATTTCCTGAAGTCCTTAGGAGAAAACCCACTTTTTATTAAGTTTTATGAAGACTATCAGGTCAATTATTCCTTCAGCTAAAGGTTTGCAGCATCCACTTTACTTAAGGAAACAAAGCTGAAAATCATAACTCAATCTCTTGGTGTTGGGGAGGTTTTGCAAATATTCGAACAATCAAAAGGCATATTCTCCCTAATGTTCATTAAATCCTTTGAGATTTCCTCTCTGCCCTGAGCGTGGTTTAGAAACATGTTTCCTTTCCAAGTGTTTCAAGACTTTTTTCTGTTATTTTTCTGTTGTTGGTGTCAATTTTGATTTCATTATTGCCAGAAGACAGAGCCTTTATGATTTCATTTCAAGTGGCCGAGGTTTGGTTAATGACTCAGGTTGGACCTGCGGTGGTGACAGATCCATGGGCACTTGAAGGAAATCGAATTCTGCTGCTTGGGGTGGAATATGTTGCAGGTGACAAGAGACAGGCCTGTTGGGTGAAGATGTTCTTTAATTCTTATCTTTGCAAATTTTCTCCCTCATTGTCCTATTAGCTGTCAACAGCGGGGTGCCCTGGTGGAGGGGGGCTTGGGCATGGCCCACACGCACCCCAAGGACCCAGCCCAGGTCCCCGCACCAGGTGGACCACCAAGATGAACAAGTAAAATAAAATAAACGCTTCTTTTCCTCTCCCCGCCTGCCCGCCTACTCGCCTTCACGCCTGCCTGCACCTCCCTTTACAAATAAAAGGAGCTGGTGTCAGTGTCCCCTGTAACGATTGTGACGATCTATTTCTCTTTCCAGTTACATCCGCTTATTTTCATGGGCCTGAAAGATCTATAGTTTCATGCCCTGTTTCCTTGTGGGTTGATATTACACTATGTAATGACCCTCTCTTTCCTAGTCATTTCCTTTGCTCTCATATCTGTCTGATGTTAGTCTATTTTTTGTTATTAAAATTGGCATGGTGACGCTCTCCCTTTATTCTTTCACTTGCCACTCACCCCTGTCACCAGTTGCAGTGAGTTCTCGTGACCAGCGTGCATTAGCGGAATCACTTTCTAAGCCAGTCCCCCAAGTTCTGTCAGTTAGTCCAGTGCGGTCCTTTGCTTGTAAAGTAACTGCGGCTCTGACAGGCCTTAAGACTTCAGTTTCACTATTTGTTTTTCTTTGTGCATGTCTGTCTCCTGTTTTGTGAAAGAGTACTTGAACGTTTTTTAAAATCCTCTCTTGTTTTACTCGTTTTTGAAAGCATCGCTTTATCAGTTTTCTCGGTGGTTGATCTAGCTTTGACCACATATCCAGACATCACTCCTCACGATGCACTGGCTTCACATTTTTATCACTCTAGCGAGGAAACAAAAACTTGATTTCGTTAAATCTTTACTTCCAATTATTTCAAATATTTCTGCAAACATCAAGCATCGTAAAGGATTGGGTTATAATTTTTGCTTCAAGAACATACAAGATTTAATAAATTCATGAGAAGTGTCATTCATATTTATCCTGAGTTTTACCTATTTTATGGTTCCTCTTTCCTTCTGAAATTTTAACTGTTTCCTTTTATCGCTTCCTCCCTGGTGGGTAAACTTCCTTTAGTTCTTATATAAGAGGAGGTCCATTAGAGAAAAAAATTATCTTACTTCTCCTTTGTCTGAAAATGTTTTATTTATAAAAAAAAAAAAAATACCCAACAGTTTCACTGAATATAGAATTCAGGTTCCCTACTATTTTCTCTCAGCACCAAATATAGTGTCTTGTTTCTTCTGGATTTCAAGTTTCTAATGATAAATTCACCATCCATCTATTTCCAGTCTCTCTGTTCAGAGAGCTCTTTGGATCTGTCTTGAAGTTCACGAATTCTTTCTCCTGCCATCTCCAGTTTATCCAGTGAATTTTTAAAAACTGGCCCACTGCATCTCTTACTTCTCTAATTTCCATTCACTTTTTTCAGAAAAAGCAGTTCTGTTTCTTTGCTGGAGGCTCTGGGCTGCCGTCTGCCTCCGGCGACACTGGGAGACACCGTGTGGCGTGGGTTCTGGGCGCCTGCTCGGGTGGAGGGAAAACACGCTCGAGTGAGGTTGTCCCAGCCGGTTCGTGGAAGGACCACAGAGGTGCCCACCGGGCCCGCTGCTGGAGGGCGGCTGGTGCTGCCGAGTCGCAGAGACACCGAGCTGGAAGGGGACCCAGGAGGCCGGCCGGGACCACCGTCTATCCCGGTGGAGAGGCTAGAATTTGGGCCAGACTGTGCCAGAGAGAGAGGGTGCCCTGGGGCGGACTGAGGGGTGGCCCATCTGTTTAAACGCCATGAACCGAGTTGTCTTTCACAGCTGATGTGCTCTAGGCCGGCTTTCTTAGTGACGCTTCTTGGCTTGAGCTTCTTATGAAGGCACTTTCTGGTCAATGGCGCAGCATTTCAGTGACTAGATGATAAACCTTAGGAGCCGCTGGACTGCACGGGTCTGCGGAGAAGAACACAGCCACGTGCACTCGCAGCTGGTGAAGAGGGGAGACTGCGTGTTAAGTGATCACACACACACACACGAGCCCGCACACGCGCACACACACGAGCTCAAGGAATTCCAGGGCGTGTGCATCTCCTCATCGAGGTGATGGCCTCGTGGGCGTTGGCATATGTCCCAAACCATCAAACTGTGCACAGCAAATATGTTTTTATGCCAGTTGCACTCCAATAAAGTTGGTTTTAAAAGGATGATTTCTGTTAAGTCCAGTCGGCTCCCTCTTATATTAATCCTGTAAGCTACTCAGTGTCCTCTCCTGCAGCTGCACAGCCTTCAACTCCATTCACAATCCTGCTCTATAAGATATAAGAAAAAAATCGAATATGGCATAACTATTGCCAGACACTAAACTGACAGATTGAAATTACAGAGAAGAGCCTTGGCTTTGCATTTCCTATGCAAATAATAGATTGAAGTGACTAGACATTTTGTTCTGAGGCCAAAGAGCAGAAAAAGTAATTGTTCCAAAGAGACCCCTCTGCCAGCTGTCACTCGTGCGACCTTCAAGTGAAACCATCACTGGTTCCGGAAACTAAGAACTTGACCAAATCATGTGCTCGGTCAATATTAATTCAACAAATATTTGTGATTTGCCTGTCACTCGCGAGCTTCTCGTCTCCTTAAGGAAGGCGAGTTCCTCTCGTGGCGCGTTGTGCTCTCTGGCCTGTGTTTCTCACTCCTTCTGTGTCTCTGGTGGGGCCACCAGCCCTGAGCCCTGGGAGCACCCACACAGACCGATGCCTCTGTGTCTGTCCTACGGGAACGTCAGTGCCTAGTGCCACAGCGTCGGGACCAAGGTGACAGGTGTTTTAGAGGCGGCCAGGGAGGCTGCCTGAGAGCTGGGAGGACTGTGGGCAATCACGCCCCAAAATGCCCCTTGCACGATCAATGTGTTAGGACGCAGGGGCGTGTCTGCCAGCCACGACCCGGCCACACCAGCACGGACACAGTGTGACCTCACTACCGCTCCCCGCAACGCCCTGACCTCTCCTGGAAGCAGCCGTTGTTTAAGCTGAGTTGTTATTTCTGATATGAGAAGTCGTTTTTCAGAGGCAGCCCCACACGTGGGCTCAGCAGAGCTCTGCAGTTATAGCTCCAGCAGGGCCGGGGGCCACCCTTCCAGGAAATGCGGCCGCATCCACTGCATTTACTAACACGGGGCAGGGGCACTGTCCTTCCTCCACAGCATCCCATGGTACAGCATCTGCATTTCAGCAAGTGGCATTGAACCGGGCGGGGGAGTCGCCACCGGTCAGTACAATCGTGGAGCTTCCGGGGGGCCCAGACTCTCTTCATTTTCGCTCGCTGCGGGCTCCTGGATCTCGGGCACCATGCAGTCCCCCAGGGAAGCCGTGCACTGACCAGGCCACAGTGGCCCCAGCACCCAAAGGTGGCCCTTCATTCTGGGGTCTCCAACGCCCAGCTGGGCCTGCGGCTTCCGAGTTCCGAACGAAAACGCGGCCCAGTACACGGCATCCGTGTCGTCTTCCCTCCCCTGCTTCCTGGCGCCCTCAGACCCGCCCGCCCAGGAAGATGCCAACCCCAGCAGGGACCCCAACGTGGGCCCACTGACGTCCACCCACGCAGAGCCCCGGGATCCAAGGAGACCCTTTCCGAGCTTGGGCCTTCGTGCTGGATGGGCAGGACAGCCCGTGAGGCTGCAGACTGTCACCCTCTCTGAGCACCCACTGGCGTGGGCCGCTGCCTTCCTGCGTCCCCAGAGTCTTCGGGTCAGTCGGTGGCACCCCTGCTCCTGCCTGGGAGGCCCTGCCTGGGAGTGCGGCTGCCCACTGCCTGGCCACCCGGCTTCGATGGGCCGATCCAGGAAACACAGAGACCTATATGGATGAGCCAGAAATTTCTGTTGGTCCAGTGATGACTCTCAGGGTCAGTGAACCCCCTATCCCACCCCACGGCCTCCATCTCCAAGGAGCAGCTGGCCCTAGGGTGCCCGCAATCCTGGTCGCTGTCCCTGAGGGGCCTTCGGGGATGTGGGTCCTCAGGGAAAAAGTCAGGAAAATTCTGGTGACACGTGAGTCCGCTGCCCCGGCGTCTACTCGGCAACAGCACTGAAGCTCCTTGTCACTCCGCCTGCATGTCCTTCTTCCCAGAATCCCTCTCCGGCTGCCCAAGGGCGGATGTTTCCATGTTGGAAATGAATGCAGGTGACAAAATAGTCTGTGGGTCACGACACAGACCGCCTGCGATCTGCCATCCGGCCCAGCTGGAGACTTGGTGCGGAGACGGCAGGGCGGCCGGGAGCTGAGGGGACACGCTCGGTCCCCTTCGGTCCGGAGCTCAACCGCAGTTACGTCTCAGCCGCCCCGGCTCCCTTATCCGTCGGACGTGCACCCCGGGTGGAAACGGGCGTCAGCGGGCACCTGGGCCACTGCGGGCATTTCTAGGTCCTGATTCTCCGCCTCGGTGGGGACCCACAGAGGTGTCCGCCAGGAAGCAGGCTGCTCGCAGCAGCCGGCCGCCCAGTGAGACTGCCGGCCCCCGTGTCCCCTCGCTGCTTCCCCTTCCTGCCTCCGGAGTCTGCTCTTCCCGCCGCCAAAAGTGCTTTTCCAGCCAGTTCCTTCCAGCCAGTTCCTCCCAGCCCGCGGTCCCTCCTGCTCGTCACAGGCCGCTCAGAAAGGCGGGACCTCACAGAGCAGTGTCTGCAACGCATGAAGTGTCCGGGATCATTTCATCCTGGTCGCTGCGCCCCAGAGCCTGGCTCTGTCCAGGGGTCACTTAACTGCAGGGACAGCTCTGCAGGGACAGCGGCCGGGTCTCCGCATCCCGGTTCTGCTGCCGGAACAAAGGCTCTGTGTTCGGCCAGCTCCGCACGGCGCTGGGGAGACCGGGGTTGCTTTCCTCCAGCAGAAACCCCCTGACTTTCCAAACTCACAGGCTTCGACCTGCTGCCCGAGGAGGGGAGCTGGGGCGGGACGGTTTCAGGCAGGCCCGGCTGGAGACCTGGAGACAGCAGCTCTCACTAAGGCCTCCTGCCTCCCACAGGGGTCTCGCCTCTCACCGGACCGGCTGCCACGTCGTCCAGGGGAGCTGCCCACGGGAAGCAAGACGGCGATGAACCGGGCAATGGAACTCCTGGAGTCTGGACCAAGGGTCCGCCAACTCCCCTGCAGGAGATCTGCGTGGTGCATTCTCCAAGACCTGTCCACTGAGTGACAGATCTCTGTGGCCCCTTTCTGGCCCATCCCTCCGGGCAGGCCCCCCATCCCTGTGCCTGGGAGGCTCACTGTTCTCCCCGACATCAGCTTTGTCGGCCTTCCTCTCCAGCTCATTCCCCAAGCTGAGGTCTTAAATGCTCCTTCTCATATGCAAACCCAATTTAGTGACACCCCAGCCATCAGATTTCAACCTTTCGGTGGACACTTGGGGGTAAAAGCCAAGCTTCTTAGTAAGGCAGCAAGGAAATACAGACTTTTGAGTCGTGCATGGGCACCCCTGTACCGCCCGCTTCCTCTGCAGAAGTGTACAGTGTGAATCCATGGTCTCTCCACGTCCTGCCTCATGCACGTCCATCTGCTGGAGTGTCCCCCGCCCGGTCTCACTCTAACTGTCACGTGGCTCCATCCTCAGCATGTCCTGAGTCCATTGCTCTGTCTCAGCTGCGGGGACCAGAGAGCTTGAAAATACACAAACTGGGGCCCGTCCCCAAAATTTCTGACCTCATTCGTCTGGGGCATGGCTGGGCATTAGAAGTGTAAAATTCGAGAAGGAAATTCTACTGTGTGGCTACAGCGGAATCAAGACATCAGTTGAGGGAAGCTTTCCCCAGGATTCTAAATGCCTGGCTGAGCTTGGAGTCCTGTTTTGGGGAGCGCCTGACCCCCCTCTTCACGTGTGTGCCGCGGTGTGATGCCATCTCGCCCTTCTGGGTACGGAACTTCTCCTTGTACTGTGATTATTTTAAAAATCATGCCACCTCTGCTCTGAGCTCTTATCTGGGAGTGAAAAGCCAGCCTGGCCATCAATCCAGCACTGACCCCACCCTCCCTCCAGGGCTGGGGTAAGAGGGACTCCTATCATGTTTGCCCCCGAGATGGTCAGTGTCCAGCCCAGGCCCGAGGGCCCACTGGGTGACCACACCTGTGTGTCCGCGAGGTTACAGTGCCCAGACCCCAGGGCCTGACCGAGACGTCACACCACAGCATCTCGTGCTGCTCGCGACGGTACATTTCATCTGCCTGTAAGCGCAGTTTGGGCCCAGATTCACACAGCTGGGGACAGTGAACACACCCTGAACACTCACCTTGTTAGACTCGACGCAGGGACGTCCGGACCCAGGAGCAAGGCAGACACTGACCGACGGGGAATGAGCCCCCACGGGTGCGTCACACTGCGTAGCGGTTGGGTTACTTTGCTTGTCTGCTGCCCCTCAGGCGGAGGAAGGCGAGGGCTGGGATCAGAAGGCTCGTACTCTGCTCCGGGCTGCTCCCCCAGCTGCTGCAGGGCTGAGCACTGGCGCATGGGGAGCGTCAGCCTGCAGATGCTGCCGCAGCACCGTGAACGGGGCCCAGCAGCGGGCGTGGACTTCCTCTGGCCTCCAGGCAGGGAAGCCCAGGGTCAAAGTTCCAGGACCCTCTCCCTGGCTTCTTGCTCTTGGCTCACATGGCAGAGTCCTCGCTCTTCCTCATCTTGCAAACGCCACCGACCCCATCATGAGAGCCCCACCCTCATGACCTCATCTGACCTCGTTTACCTCCCGAAGACCCTCGTCTCCCAACACTCTCACACTGGGGCTCAGGCTCCACATATGGGTTTGGGGGGCACGCAGTGCAGCCTAAAGCGTCAGGACTCGGCAAATTATTGTTTATTGTCCCTTCTGGTCCACTGGCATTTTTCTTGCAGTTAACCAACTCCCATTTTATGTGCATTTCTAAGTAAATCGTGTTCTGAATCGTTCACTTATCATCTTTGCTCTTCGGAAATGCTGTAGTTTAGCTATGACTCCTGCCACAGCATCGCAAGTTGAGTTCTTCTGTGACCGTTACGTTAAAGGAAAGGACTGAGCTGCCCAGAGCTCAGAGAGTAATGGAGCTGCAAACCAAGGGTGAGCGGAGCAGATAAGCAGCTCGAGCATTCAACACGGCTCCCTGACTTCGCCCCAGGCACGAGTATTTGGTGGATTAAAGGTCACCTCCCTAGTGAGAAACAGCTACATTATTTTCTCCGTAAGTCTTTTCGCTAATGAAATCGCACGCCACACACATATACATTCAGTTCTGTATTTATATATCTTTATAAACCAGAATTAAACTATGAAGAGGACAGCTTCGCCCATTCTGTTACTATTCGCTTAGAAGAGTTCACGGCACACGTAGGTCTTCTGAAGAAGGGAATCACTTTCCTTCTCTACAAAGTGACTTTTTACTAATGAATCTGACATCTATGAAGAGGAATTAATCCAGTGGGAATTAGAATTCTAATGAGTGAACATTTAAAATAATTTACAAGTACATATCTATAACTCTGTCAAACAGAAAAATCAAGTCACTTTCACGTCTCTTCTAAGAACACTGATTGTTAGGAATACTGACGGGTAGCACTAGGACTGTGGAATTTAGGTGAGGCATTTGGAACTCAAACCCTCCGTCTAGGGAGCACTCACTTAAACCCACAGAGGCACTCGCGAACGCACACAGGTGTGCATGTCCCCACGTTGAACTGGGCATAACTAGATGCTAGTGGATGTCACTTTATACCACGTATCCCTGACTAAAGCGGCACATTAATACTGAGACCTGAAGCTGGAGGCTGCTCACACGGACGCAGAGCAGAAGTGACGAGCGGTCCCTGCAGAGAAGGGGGCAGAACCCCGGCCGTGTGGGGAGAAGGCCACCAGCCTGGAGGCCATGGGGGGCCCTCGAGGGCCCGGGTCCTCCCTGCAGGACCCTGGTGTCAGCGGCAGGCTGGGCTGTGACGGTGCGAGTCAGAAGGAGCCTTCACTGGTCGTCTTCCCGAGAAGAGGGGAAAACACGGCCGCACCGTAACTCAGAGTTACGCTGTGGGACGAGCAAGCGGCCCGCTTTCAGATTCGTGAAACGCAGGGGAATTTTTATTTGCCAAGGGAGAGCCATCCAACAAGCATGAGGGCAGGAGACGCAGGCCGCCTCTGGGAGACAGGAAGCTCTCCTAGTCCGTTTTCTCTGTAGAAATGGTCACCGGAGTCGCAGCGAAGCAAGGCGGGCAGGACCAGCGGTCCCGTCTAGCAGGGTGCTGCGAGTTTCCAGATTTCAGAGATGCTGAAATCCATCCTCGCCTGCACCTCTGAAAATGAGTGCTTGACGACCCGCGATGTCAGCCGAAGTGACAGCGTGTGACAGCTTCCACCCAGACGCGGGTCCTGTGTAAGGGCCACGAGGCACCCTCGGGGAGCAGAGGGAGCGCTGCGACAGACACACGGCCCGCTCTGCAGGCAGACGACGCGCCGGAGGTGCAGCTGTGGACGCACGGCCTGAAGCTCTCCTGCCAGCACCAGCGAGCTGCGGGATCCCCAGCAAATCACTGGGCACTTGCTGACTGGAGTCCTCGCGGGTGGAAGGTGGAAGACTTACCTCGCAGAGCTGCGAGGGCTGAGTAACACGTTATCCGAGGTACGGTCCCAACTTCAGCCTTTTGTTGTCGGTTGGTTCTTCAAACTGTTAGTTCCCTCAACGTGCAAAATCTCTGTTCCTGAGAACGCTGACCGTGGAAGCCATCTGCCCACATTCAAGTTTGCAAGGGGCAAAAATAGCAAAAACAAATTAATTTGCCAGTGTGCAGGGAGCTGGTGGAGAGTTATGGAAACTCTCTGACTCATCTCTGTTACAGTATGAAGGCAGGTAGTAGCCTTGCTATTGTTTTTCAGATGAGCACACCTGATCGTGGCAGAACTTGTTCCGGGGGCAATAGTGCAGCCAGGGCGTGAATCCAGCGTGCAGAGTTGAACGCCCTAGTCAAAGTCCTTTCCTGAGTGAAGACCGTCTGGCTGAGCAGCACCCGCCTAAGTGGGAAGTGCAGCCCTGGGCAGCCATCAGCTCCACTGTGGAACTGACCGAAATACGTGGAAAGGACACAGTCGCTGTGGACACCTGGTGAGACCGTGCTAATGGACAGAGTTAAACTTGACAAAGAAGAAAGGAAGTGGATGAAAGAATACTTCTCTCCGAGGCAAATGGGTTCATGGGCCTCGAAGGATTTGACTGCTGGCCAAGAAAACCCTATGGGCCTTTTGGGGAAAGAGGAGCTCAAATGACTATTTCAGAGGCAATGTAATTGTGAAGGGAAAGTCCCAGAAAGAAGGGACTGAATCGTGCTGACACCTGGCTAGTGACCATAAACACGTATTAAAAGTGATGTGAAGATAACTGACGGAGAGAATGTTGCAAAGCAGAGTTTTGATTCGTTCCAGAACTGGCGTGGGAGAGTAAATCATTTTCCATCTAGCAACCACTCACAGCCCCATCTCTTTGTGGGGACAGCCTTCCTAGTCCTGGTTATGAAGAGTTTCACAGTGGGATTCGTTGTGGCCCCTGGATTGTTGGTGAAAAGAAAACAGCAGAGCTCTGAAATGTCTTGGGAAATGGGAGAGAGTCTTCTGGCTTCTGGCATGGAAATGACCTGCTTGGGCAGCCAGCCCAGGAGGCCTGAGCGCCCGGGAGAGCAGAGCTGGACCTCATCTGCAGCCCGGCACCAAGCACAGAGCCGCCGGTGCTGGGGCAGTGGGTCTCCAAGCTTGGGGCAGCTTCTTAGTAACACGTGGAGGCCACTGATAAATGACACAGTCTCGACTATAAGCCTGGGGACAAAGCATTGCATTAAGAGTATCGATCATCACACTATTAGTGTTTGTTAAGCTGATTGGAAGAAATAAAAGGACTTGATGTCATTGAGGAAAATATTCCAGTCATAGTCAAGCTGGTGTACACAGAGGGAGGGTGATGTCACGGGAGGAAGAAAAGAGGGAATTCAATTCTCTAAAATCTGGAAGCTTCAGGAATTGGAAAGCTAAAAGCTGGCAATAGAACCCTCCAGAAGTGGGTGGGAAGCGTGCGGTGGCACGCGGGAGGCCCGTATCCCCACCAGATCTCCCCGTGAAAGACGGAGACTGGGTGAGTTCTTTCAGCGTTAAGATTCTAGAAGCCTTTGCAGTCACTGAGACCTATTTAGGAAAACACATTTAGAAAAGTATGCAGAGGTTTTTAAGGGCATGACATTCCCACTGTCTTTGGTAACCCTGAGTGATATTAAAGTGTCTGTTCCTCTGAATGATTCCTTGGCAAGTGATTTGTAGAACTGATTGAAAAGAGTGAGAACTGGAGGTTGGGATACGCCTTGGTGATTGAACTTAGGTTGAAAATGCAGAAAAGGACGTGAAAAGTTTGAGGGGGAGTCTGTATGTCTTGACAGATGAGGAGAAAGAGGAAAGGATACTTAGGTAATTGGGTGGTAACATGGTCAGAAATACAGAAGTCAGGGGAAGATGGGGTTTGTTTCGAAGGAAGAGAGTCCAGTTTTGAATATGCTGACATAGAAGTTCTCACGAGACGTTTATCACCAGATGCTCACACTTTTTTGGACTTTTATCACCAGCGCCGGGGAATGCTTCCACATCTCTTCCTTGTTTTCACTGAACAGTCAACACGTGACCTTGAAGATGAATGAGATCGTGAGATCAAGGCTGTCAGCTCAGGCAGAGCAGAGTCCCAATGGGGCCAGAGTCAGGAGTCACAGAGGCAAGTGTGAACGCAGAAGTGAAACACCGAGTGTCGGGACCAGTGCAAAGGCGTCTAGCTTCCTTCTGACAGCCTGGGAATACTGAGGCCTCAGCGATGGCCCTTGTTGGTTTAACATCCTTTTCCAGACAGGCTCTGCTCGAGGAGCCCGTAAGCGTATGCAGGGAGCTGGCTAACGGTCCAGATGTCCACAATGGTGTAGTGTGAATTGTTCATCAGGATTGTCGTGGAGGGTTTTTCTAAGTTCTACCACAAGCTTTCACAACACAAACGACTGGTGTATTTTTCAGAAGCAGAAAGAAGACAGCAAGGGCTATAAGCTAGCGACCCTTCGGGGTCACTTTGCCTTGCTGCCAGTGGGCTGCAAACCTCTGCAGCAATCCTCTTTCGCAGGGATTTTTCTGTTCGCCTTTTAGATTCCTTCAGTGTAACTGGCACTAGAGGGAAAGAACCAGCAGTGTAATTCAAAAGAGAAAACAGAAACCCAGAGGATAAGATACTGTTCCCTGTGTCTGCCCAACTTCATAGGCAGAGACAGGAAGAGACAACGATTTTTCTCTTCTAGGAGACACTTTGGATAATCAGGATTTCAGGGAACTAGATGATGTTAACACGAAAAGATGGTGATGGACACAGGATTTTGAGGCATGCTTTGTACAGTGGATTCCTAAACCTAAGGCGTTTTTCCTACTATACCTCCGCCTGTGGTGCTGAATTTATAAATGCTGATTTGTTCAGTGGTTTCGTTGTTTTAAAAGGTTAAATGCTTGTCATTATACACTTCCCAAGTCGGTGATTACAAAAATGCCCTTGAAACTCCTTCAGTTAGAGAGTGCTTGACAGGCTGACTCGTGGTGAACGGGAAGGAAGGAAGAAGACGCATGCACACACAGTCACAACACAACGCGAGGGAGGCCATCGGAGTGCCCCGGGGCAGGACCAGGGTGGACATGCCTGTCCCCAAATCCCAGAAAAGGCAGGGTTGACCTGACCGCAAATGGAAGAGGATTAATGTGAAGAAGCAACCTTGATGGCGCTGAGAACTTAGTCATCAATGAAAGGCAATTAATGGACTTGTCAGTACTCACAAGGGGTAGGGCATTTTATACAAGTAACTATGACTCATCAGAGATGACTCTCGAGTGATCTGAGTTGTGTGACACGCAAACCGCAGATTAACTGAGAAAAACAAAAGTGAGCAAGCGTGTCCACCACTTGTGCCGTGAGGCTCTGGCTAACGGTGACCACCTCTAGCTGACCCTGAACACCCGAAGGAACCCCGGACACGGTCACTCTCATTCCGACACGATGCCGGCACGATGTCAAAGGTGCAGGGCTGTTTATTTCGCATTTAAATGAGCTAGAAGCTGGAATTCTTTTCCCTCTGATTTTCATCAGAAGACAGAGCTCTCACTTCTGCCCAGACAATTAAAGACTAGGAATGAGAACTCACAGAACTGCTGTCGAGGTGCAGTGTGTGGTGGAAGAGCTGTTTTCTTGACTGGAAACCTGAGTTTGCATCAGTCATAGAGAGCTGTGAACCTGTCAAGCAGCAGAGATGAGCAATTATGATCTCAAGGTGGGTTTAGTTCAGGGTCGAGAGTTTACTTACAATCATAGCAACGGAGCAAATTGTAGGGAACACGTTCAAGCATTTCAAGACAATTTTTGGACTTTTAGAATCCATTTTGCCACCTTTAAAAGAAGGCAGTATGCATCGACACATGCTGAAATGCTCAGACAGTATATTTTCTCATCTGTTGTAGGGTAATCAGAAAAGTTACTTATGAGTTCTTCTGATACATGATTTCAGGTATGTTTATAAATTGAAGTTCATTAGCAGTGGAGCTAGTTTGTATACCATAAAATTAGAGTTTTCTCATTTACTAGCAGTAGAATCTTGATCAAGTTACTTAATTATGCTTCTGTTTTTTCACCTGTGAAGTGAGCATAATAAAGGCACTTAATTCAGAGACAATTAATATATGCAAAACCCTTAGATTAATACCTATCAAATGCTGGAGTACTAGATATTTTATATTAATACATATATGTGCATAAATTAGCGGTCTTTCCTCTCTGATACATAACTAGAAGCCAATATATGGACAAGAAAAGCCAGAGAAAATATCCCAGTTTGATGATAATAAAATAAAACTCCTGTAGGATTTTTTTCAGATGCTAAAATGTCAAGGAAGAGCTATTCTATCAGGAGAAGCACTAGATGCAATCATTCAAATGACTTATTAAGACCAAAAACTCCTCCCAACTGCCTAGTCACTAAAAATCTTTTTGCATTTGAAGATTTCACATTTAAAATGTGAGTTGACTTACTTGGGAGTGTCTGTGATCTGAGGAAGCCAGCAGAGCAGATGAAGAGCATTGAGGAATTCTGCAAAGAAGGCCGCAGGTGAGACCCGAAACCTTAATTCGCTGTGATAATTGGGAGAATGCACCCTGGATAATTAATGTTCACAGAAATCTCCAAAAGCTTGTTTTATGTAAGCCTCTCTGTTTCCGAGTGTCTAGTTGTTTCTGGGTGAACTGCAGACGAACATCACAGTCCAGCGCCCTCACTGCTCGGTTCTGTCCCCGGACCCTGCACAGCCAGCGCGGACTCGCCGGTGGGAGCGCAGCTCTGGGAGCTCCCAGGGAAGAGAGGGTGGAAGGCTCTGTGACAAGCTCAGGCTGCTTTCTGAGGGTCCCGAGTTCGGACCCACAAGGACCGGAGGCACGGCTCTGCCACCGAACCGCTATTTCCTTCTGTGCCAATCACGCACTGTAACCCCGGCTTCCTTTGATGTCAAATACAGAGAATAACATTTACTTCCTGTGATTCTTGAGATTTGAAGTAATACATCAAAATTCCTTGGATAACTAGTTCAATAACTGTGGTAACGAAGAAGGAACAGGAGGAGGAGAGAAGAACAATAA
>RJWH01006952.1:0-46744 GCA_004363575.1 Solenodon paradoxus | reverse complement strand
ATACTGAGTCCTTTCCTTTCTGGTGCCCCTTGCAGTGCATTACAGCTATGTCCTTGGGTTCCAGAACTACCTCTAGGAGTTTGAGGATTTCTTCTTGGTGTGAGTTGGTGTAGATGTTGACACGTTTATCCTTGCTGAGTTCTAATGCCCTGACTGGGGTCCATAGTACTGCTCTCTGGGCTGACCATCCCTCAGGCAAGGCTTTTGCCTCTATAGTTTCATAGTCTGATACAACTCCAAACCCAGAATGTTTCTTGCCCTCACATATGAAACTACTACCATCTATATAAAAACGAGGTCAGGGTTTTGCAGGGGCTTGTCTGTCAAGTCTGGTCTACTAAAAAAGACTTCATCAAGAACCTCTAGGCAGTTGTACTCTGGGACCCCCGCGGCAACAGGCATTAAGGTGGCGGGGTTTAAGGTTTTTACTGCTTCCAGTTGTACCTGTGGGTTTTTGCACAGGAGCCCTTGGTACTAGGTCATCTGGGCATGACTTAGCCAGTGCTGTCCCTTGACATCCATGAGCATGATGACAGAATAGGGAACCTTAATATTAAGGTTTTGTCCCAGTGTAAGCTTGTCTGCCTCTTTAACTAGCAGCATAGTGGCTGCAAGAGCTCTAAGGCAAGGTGGCCGGCCTGCTGTAGTCATGTAAATCTGCTTTGACAGGTGAACTATCGGTCTCTGCCAAGGCCCAAATTTTTGAGTTAGAACCCCCAGAACTACCACTTTGTTCTCATGTACAAATAGGTTAAAGTACCATGCCACATCTGGCTGGGAGTCCCAAGGTGGGCCTCAGTGAGTTTTGTCTTTATGTGAACACTTTTTCTGGTTCAGGTTTCCAAACAAGGGGTATCTTCTCCTCTCCTTTGAGGGCCTCATATAGGAGTTTTGCCAGCTCCGAGAACCCTGGGATCCATCTTCAGTCAGGACATGCAATAAGGCCCTTGTTCCTTCCCAGCATTGAGCTTGAGTAAGCCTAGCTAATAAGAGGTAGTTTACATATTGGAGTAGGACTCACCCTAAGTCTTGACCTGGAAACTTGAACAGGTCAGATGAACCTAGCACCCCACTGAACAGGGTCAGTGAGTTCTTGAAACCTTGAGGCAGCTGGTTCAAGAGAATTGTTCCTTAGCCCCTGTATTCAGGTTCTTCCACTCTATGGCAAATAGGGCCTGGCTATTGGGTGCCAACTGAAGACAGAAAAAGGTATCCTTTAAGTCTAAACAAGTAAACCATTTCAACTCTGATGGTATGAGTCCTAGTAGGGTGTATGGGTTTGGCAGTGCCGAGTATAGGGTGATGACTGCTTCATTGATGGCCCTTAGGTCCTGGACTAGACTACCATCTTTCTCCCAACCCCCGTTTCCCTTAGGTGATTTGGTACCTAAATGCAGTTATGTCAAGCTGTCTGGGGCGAAGGCTATTTCTGCTTTCATTTTAGCCAGAAGATCTCTGTCCATCAGTGGTACTGGGCAGTCTGGCAAATACAAGAACTCATTAATTACTTGGTGGCTTCCCAATGGGCACCTGTGGGAGCCACAGAATGGTCTGTGGGTATTGGCTCCAGTAGCCCCTATGATAGTGGCCTCATGCTGTCAGAGTGGTGCTACTTTGTGAGTAACAAGTGAGTGTTCAGCCCCCATATCGACCATAAAGTTCACAATCTGGCCCCCAATTTTCATTTTGACTATGGCCTTGTGGGGGCCTAGTTGGAAAGAGCCTGGTCTGTCCTAATCAGAGTCTGTCCCTGTCAGCGCGATCAGGTCTGCTTCAGATGGCTTGGGCCGGTAGCAGGTAGGCAGGTTGGAGGAACCCGGTTTCCCTCTCTGTGGGTTTGGACATTCGTTTTTCCAATGCCCCATTTTCTTTCAGTATGCACACGGGTCCCGACCTAATAGGGCCTTCCTCCCTAGTCTCCTGGCCCCTCCCTTTTCCATGGCAGATGGGGAGTGACCTAAGGCAGCTGCTAGAAGGTTTACTTTCTTCCTCAGCCGCTCATCGACCTCCTTTCTCAGTGCTCGGTCCTGATTAAAGAAGACCTTATTTGCTATCTCCAGAAGCTCGGTGCCGTTCTTGCCTGCAAAGCCCCCCAGTTTCTGAAGTTTCCTTCTTACATGGGGCTGAGCCTGGCCGACAAAGTCAGAATTAACCATTCTTTGATTCTTTGGGGCCTCGGGATCAAAGTATAGACCCTAAAAGTCTCACAAAGTCTCTCGTAAAAGTCCGCTGGGCTTTCCTCTGGTTTCTGGAGGACCTCTGAGGTCTTAGCCATGTTTGTGGGCTTCTTAGCTCCTGCCTATAATTCCTGGAGGAAGGCCTGACAATATCTTTCCAACCAATTCCTCCCTTCTTCAGTGTTAGTATCCCACGGGGCCAGAGAGGAGATCATCTGGGAGAGCTTCTCCTGCTCATTTTCCCATGTCTACTGTGCCTGCTGAAGCCTGACTCTGAAGCCACTTCCTAGCCTCTGTCATAATTCTCATTCACTCCTCAGTATTAATGATAGTGAGAAGAATTGTTGGCAGTCAACCCATGTTGGCCCCTGGGTCTAAAGGATAGATTCCAGGAGATCGATCATGGCCTGAGGCTTTTCAGAGTAAGCTAGGGCATGGTGCTTCCAATTCAGGAGACCAGTCATAGTGAAAGACCGATAATAAAAGACTGATCCCCCTCTTGTAGGATTTCATACGGGGTCAGCCGTTGAGGACCCCTGGCCTCACAGAGGGGCATCTGCATGGCTGCTGGTGGCTTGGACCCTTAATTGAATGATCTCAGGTGTCTGCTGACTGGCTCTGGAGAGTCCAATTAAGGCTCTGGGCTTTGGGGTGGCAAGACTGTCAGTGGTGGTGTGTCTGGGTCCAGCGGAGCATTGGGAACAGCCTGAGGAGCATATGGAGGTGGCAAGTTCTGCGTAGGAAACTCCTCTGGATCTCCCTGGAAGATTGGTGGCCTCTGTTTCTTCTGAGGTGTCTGTTTCTTTTCCTGGCTAAAATCTTACATTGTCCTTGACTACTAACCCAGAGCCGGACCCACGGAGGCTTAACTCAGGAAACTTCGAACCACTGATCTATATATGGAAGCTGATCATGGTGGCCTGTATCTCCTGTCACAGCTTTGTAGACAGCTCTCACTGTGGGGAGATCTAAGGTCCCCTCTGATGACCATCCTACCCCAAAGTCTGGTCACTCTAATTCACATAATTGGCATCATTTCCAAGGGGCCAATTTGATACTATAATCACTTGTAAATCTCTCTTAAAGTTGTTTTAACATGCATTCTAAAACAGTGTATTTAGAAGGACCGTTTCCCATGATTGTGGACAATAGGTCACTCTCAATGAATGGAGCCGCAAGACAAACACAGGAAAACTTTCACTTCATCCTTCTGGCCGCTCCCCTGGGGAGACTTAGATGCCTCTTAGCTTTCGAGGGTGCGTTGGTATACACCCCTTACCCGGATCAGCACTGCAGGGAGGAACTGAATTTCTTCAGTTCCCCAAGTGTCGATAGCACCTTAAGCCGTATGAGGTCTTCACGGAGCCATAGACTGGGACTCAAACAGACTCTGTAGCATTCGCAGTGGAGCACAAACATTCATTTTCACATTTACACAAGAGTCAGTCCAAGTTTGACTTCCACCCAGGAAAGTCCCTATTCTCAGAGGCAACAAAATCGTCTAAGCGGTGATCATGCCCTTCTTCCGCTGTGTAAGGTGGGCCTGAACTCAGGCTGACTGCCCAGTCAGATGTCTGGTCCCGAAAGGCTTTTATTTCCTTTACTGAGTCCACCAGGATGCAACAGGAATCCAGTCCCACCGGGCCTGATACGGACTGGGACCCAGAAATAACAGGGTGGCACCGTCTCTCTGCCTCGGATCCCTGGGGGAGGATTCACTGTTGGCCTCCATCAGCAGTGGCAACAAAGGACCAGCATGGCTGACAGTCTTCCTGGCCAATATACCAAATGTTATGGCAGAGCCTCCAGACAGTGAGAAGACTGACAACAGGGCACTTGAAAGGTAGAGAAAACAGCACTTTATTGCAAACCCTGGTGCTAGCCCAAGGGTATTGTTACCCAAAACTGAGCAACTGGGGGTCTAAGGGAGCTTCTTTTATACTCTGAGGTAATGATTCACCTCCTTGGCGACATTCAATTTAAAAAGCATCAAGTAACAGAGTTCTTTGTCTCAAAGTTACCAGTCTTTCAGAGAATGAAGAATCCTCTGATACTCCTAACCTTAATGGGAGTAGGAAGGGCACAATGAAATTTGATCTGCTATAAATAAGATACTGATAGATAAAGAAACAACTTAGCAGCAATACATGATGAAGAGCGTCAACAGATTATTGCTCTTTATATTCCCTATTTCCGATCTACATGAAACTTTGTAACTGGAAGAATAATTTGATTAGAATTTTCACTTAATTGACTTGTCTGAATCCATACATCAGGAATTCAATTGTATTTTGACCATATGGTTATTTGCTTATACATTCAATTTTTTGAGTAAGAGCCATCTAAAAGACTTTTCATAGTACATTTTTAGAAGCATTGTGATGCATAGTTTAGTGCTAAATATGTAATAGGCACATATGAAAAGAGGATCTGAATGTATATTTATATATAATGTGTGTATCTGGCTCAAATAATTTATATACAAACAAGAAATAGAGGTGTAAAATGCCATAATCACCATGTTTCGGAAAATACAAGTGAGATAAGCATGAAATAATGTATTTAGCTTTAACTCACTAAAGAGGCTAAAACAGATCACCTCAAATTTCTCAGAATTGGTCTTCTGTAGATGTCCCACTCTGAGGGCAATGGACGATAACCCCAGAGGTAAAGAGGAAGCTCCTGCCTTACTCCTAAACCTTTTGTCCTTCCCTTAATCAATGAAGCCATTACCATCCCTAAACCTCTACCCGTCCTCTAATCAAGAAGTATCCCCTAGAAGAATGTACCCTTGGAAGGTCTTAATCCAGAAGTCAGTTTATACAAATGCCTTGTCTAAGACTCAATCTCCTTTCAGAGTAAAGATGAGTCATCCCTTCTTGTCACATGAAGGCCCCCTTCTTCTGTCTTTGATGCCCCAGTCTTCGCTTCTCATGTTTGCATAGGATATAGGATATAAGTCTTTGATCTGACCCAGTTACCTCAGAATTTATTGCCATGTAATTTCTCCATTTGTATGTTATGAAATTTAGGCTTTTCGCTTATTCATTGTTTCTGATATTAATATGTTTGTCCAGCCTAAGAAGAACTTCAGAAGGATGGGGGAATTTTTCTGTTGCCCTCACATCACAGATTCTCAAGTGCTTTTGATATGCTTTTCTGAGAGTACTTATATAGCTTTTAGCTACTACCAGTTTCATTTCTATTTCTAGGAGAGAGTAACCAGGAGTTGGTATGCTACAGTGTTATTGTTGGCAGAAGACCAGGTCTTTCAAATGTCAGTACTCACTAATGGTACATGAATTTTATGAGGATAAAGAGTTGGGAAATGGTATCTGACAGGTTTTTTTCTGGGCTCCACGAGGAAAGAAAGTCAATTAAACAAAAAGTCGAATAGCCAGGGCTTTATCGGGGTTTGCGCACCCGGGCGAGTTTCTCCACTCCGAATTTGGGACGGTGGCACGGACGGTGGCACTTACCCTGGTTCGTGGTCCAGACGGGAGGGGTGGCCACGAGGCCTCCTCGGGGAGCGGGGAGAGGAGTGGTCCTCAGCAGACAACAACTTCTCCCGGGTTTCGGGCACCAAATGAAAGGTTTTTTCTGGGCTCCACTTGGAAAGAAAGTCAATTAAACAAAAAGTCTAATAGCCAGGGCTTTATCAGGGTTTGTGCACTCAGGCGAGGTTCTCCCGGTCTGCAGAGCACGGGCTGGGGAAGTTGCGCCCCAACAAGGAAAAGCGCGCTCTTTAAGCAAAAGAATTTCACGGGCTTCCTACGTCGCGATTGGCGATTGGTCCTGTGATTCCGGGTGTGGGCTTCAATCCCTCAGTCCGATGTCAGCCGCCTTTTTCCCCGGGCATGGCTGCCGGGCATAGCCGCCTTCCCGTCCCTCTGGGCCAGCCTAACAGTAATTACTTATCTATCACCAAACATCTCAAAATTAATATACATATAATGTATAAAATATAAATCTAAAATAAACAACTAAATTTAGAGCCAGAAGACTATATTGAAATAAAAAGCTGAAATTTACTAGTTGAATAAACTTCAAAAATAATTAGACTTCAGGTTTTTTTCCACTAAAAATTGTAGTCGAAAATTCCTTTTTTACCGGATGTTGTAATACTAATTTGAGGTTGAATTATACAAACTTGCTGATATTAAATAATTTTAATGTACAAAAATGATTATTTCATTTGTATCAACCTAAGAGTCATAGCTGAACATTTATTGATCCTCTGTCATATAGATATTTTGTTATGTTTTACATGTTATAGTAGTTTAGAGTGATGACTTCAATTTTTTTACCCCTTCTATTTGTTCTCTTTGAAATAGGCATTTTAGTGATCTCCCATCATGAGTAGGTTGACCTCCCCTGTCCTTTGAATCTGGGCTCAAATTTGATTTATTTTTCTCAGTAGGATATTAGCATAGGTGAGCAAACAAAGGCTTGAAATGAACGTTAGCAATGGGACTTATTCTCTGAGATGCTGAGAATATGTCTGGGATAGCCTGCTAGAGATTAAGACACATCTAGAACAGAGTCCAGATACTCAGCCTAGGTCATCCCTGGATCAACTGACATCCAGTCAACTTCCAAACTTGTTCAGGAGACCAGGCATGACTAACATAGTCAAACTCTAGCCAAATTCCAGTCAACCTCCAACTATAAGCTTATAATTATATACCACTAAGGATTTATATATTATTGTGGCAATAAGTAACAGATACAAGCAATTATCTCAATTCGTTCACACAACAAATATGTAGGCAATATTATCCTCACTGGACAAAAGATGACACTGTGACTCAGAAAGTTCAGTAAACTGTCCTGAGTCATATTATCAGATAGTAAATGATAGAGGAAGCATTTGAAATTAGGGAGCCTGACTCCAGAAGCCATATTCTAAGCAGTACACTGAGCATCTTTGTTCTTGTGAAGATGAAATGAGATTAGTTTTTTGAAAGTGCTTCATCAATGTTAAAGCACACTAAAAATATGTCATTATTATGAAGCTGCAACTCCTTTTCAAAGATGCTATAAAATTCCAGCTAAGTTTTTTCTTTGTCTCATAAAAAAAGAAACCTCAGGCAAGCCTGAGATGATTTAAAATGCACTGTTCTTTGATATGCCAGTTACATAGGGAAAACTGATAAATGGTGAAATTTAACATGCCACCTTCCTTCCGAATCAGTGATAGACCACTGCTATTTGCTAGGCAACTACCAAGTAAACAGAAAAATAAAGCCACGGTCTTCTTGGCAAGTGTCATTAAAAATAGATTAAGTTTACAGTAAATGTAATCTGTAGCATAGATCATACAGACAAAAAACCTGAAGGGGAAATGAAGGCATTAATAAGATATTTCTTAATTTTATGAAGCGTTACACACATCAGACCACTGAACCAAAATAACCTAGGGAAATAGCAATGAAACAGGGCATTATTCCTCAGCTTCGAGGAGGCATGCAAATACAAATGGTGCAAAACAAGAAGCTGATTATGCCTGGAAATTGGAATAAACATAAAAAAGAAAAGTCTGGAGATGCTAATAAACATTAAGTTTATGAGGTGTGACTTTATTTACATGGAATATTCTCTATGGGTATGAATATTTTTAATTCTATTTGATTTTTCATTTGTTCATATGTTGAGCTCCCAACCCCCAGTTATTATTTTCTTGAAAAAAAAATAGAAGAATGCACTGGATGAAATGAATAATGGGGAGAACAGAAGGGAAATAGGACTCTGTGGAAGTATGCATTTAAAGTGAACAATGTGAGGCCAGAAGAGGGACTTGTTGATTTGGAAAGCTGTATTATGCAGAATTTCTTTTTTAAAATAAGACACAGAAAAGACACTTTTTAGAAAGGAGAAAGAAAAATGAACTTAACAGAAGAAGAAGAAAAAAAAAGAAACCCAAAAGGAATGGATTAAACAGAGTAGGAAAAGAGTTAAATGATTTCTTCAAAACTTATTGTTTCATAAATATCTCAAAGAAATCCTAGGTTTGATTTAATTGGCTCTTGTTTTAATCATCTGCTTCTCATGATAATTGTCGACTAATTTTCTCTGTACTTCTTTGCATAAAAAAGTAAATTTAGGGGAAAAGAGAGAACACAGAAGACTTTTGCTCTCAAATGTCTTTACTTTCTCTAGTATTCAGTTTTGAACACAAACTTTTCAATTATTCATTCACTTAATTATTCTTAACTAACAAGACATCTACTGAGTAAAATGATAGCACCTCATTGTGAGCTGGGTATATGCAAGTTCTGCTTAGCAAAGAGTGACTGGCTTCATGTAGATTTGGATGGCACTTTTTTTCCTCTGCCAACTACACCTTAGTAACATCCCACCATCCTTTTCATGTGAATTTCATGACACTTGGTCTCCTCATACTGTACTTGATCAAATGATAGTTCTGTATAATTCCTGTTCAATTTTACTTTATTATCATCGTTTCATTGTCTTAGCCTGTCAAAGGTTTTGAATCCTGACATTTTTCTCCTACAATGTTATTTGCAAAATTTTGTGTATTCTTAAAAGAAATTGAAAAAAATTTCCACAGACCAGACGACTAAAAAAAAAAAAGTGGCACTCTATTACAGGGTTGTTGGACCCACAAACTGATACCACTGCTTTGAAAAACTGGATATACTTATTAAGTTAAACATAGGAATTCCATTCATTATACCCCGTTATAAATATACAACAGAAATGTGTGCCAAGTTTTATCAAGGAATCTGTACAAGAATAATCATGCTATCAATAGTTGTAATGATCCATACTGAGAAAAAACTGTATGTCCAGCCATAGTAGAATGAATAAGTAAATTGTGTCATCTTTAAATAATGGAATACTATAAGCAGTGAGATGAACAAGCTACAGCTTATATTCAGCAATATAGATAAATCTAAGAACATAATGTTGAGCAAAATAAGACAGAAACAACACAAATACTATATAAGTCAATTTTCCTGAGTTCAAAAATAGACTAAATGTATAAAGATGAATAGTCAGGCAAAAGGAAACAAGGAAATGCTTATCTTTAGAGTGGGCGAAGTAGGGAGACAGTGATGGCAGAAGCAAAGGATCTTTGAAGTATTGGCCATTTCTGTTTCTTGATCTTGGTTATGGTTCTATAGATGTTCAACTGATAAATTACTGAGCTCTACATATGTATTTATATTGTCTTCTGATTCATCTTCATTCCTTAACCTAAGTTACCATTAAACATTTTTTTCCAGTACCATATGGCAAGTTGTAAACAGCTCAGCAAAACTGAAGCATGTTGGTTGAAGGTTACAGGAGAAAGATTGCTCACCATCAAAATAGTGGCTCTTATATACCCATGGGAAGGACCTCCCCTTTGTCTCACCTAGGGGTTACAGCTCTCATGAAAGTTGAGAGAGTTGGTAAGGAAGGTTACCTGGAGTTCTCAAGAGCCTTGCCTGGAGTTCTCAGGTGGGAGTAACTAGGAGGGTGTGTCTCTTGATACTGCCTGTTAGGAAGGTCCTTGTTTTGGTAGTCGTAGGTTTTTTCCAGTTACTTTTTTTTAGGGTGCCTTCTCTACTGTCCTTCATCATTTTTTTCCCTTACAAAATAGGGGCAAAAATCTTTTTTGTGGTGAAGGATGAAGGTCATCACTTCTATAACTGCTTTGGGCTGGACATGGGCATAGAGCTGACCTTTCCTAGGGCCCAAACCTGTTCTATTTCTAAGGGGCCAGCAGGATAATGGAATGCAGCATATACAGAGTCCAGTGGGTATGATCTTTGCTTCAAATGTTCACAGTTTCTCTGGTCGCAGCTGCAATTTAATTAACCCCAGAGATGAAACAAATTTTATTGAAAGATTGAAAAGGCAGGGTCAAAATAGGAGAAGGAGGGTGAGACCAAGAAGAGGGTGATCCAGGGGGTGATCCAGGAAAAATATTTCCAGGTGGATTACCAGATCTCCCGTTTCTGAGAGGTTCTTTCTCACAATCGGAGTGCTGGCTTACTAAGCTTTTGTACATGATTTTGAACCTGCTCAGATTTGTTAGTCCAAGCATAGTGTTCTTTCAGGAACTCTATGTAGAAGTTTTCCTTTGGGCAGCTGTTGTTACATTAAGGCAGTGGAGGTTATACATGACGACTGCTGCCAAGGAACGCATCTGTTGCTGTACATCTGTAATATCTTGTGTCATAGTTTCCAGGCCCTGAGAAAATTCTTGAGATAGATTATATAAGAGGGGAGGGTATTATTTTGATTACCCCTATGAAGGTCCTGTCTGTTATTACAAGCCCAATAAGAAAAGGTGTGAGGTAAATTTAGTCTTGTGAGGCATTATGTTTTTAATTTTTATTTTTTAAGTTTTATTTTTTTAAGAGAGGAAGGACTGGGGAGGAGGAAGAAGCATTTTATTTTATTTTTATTTAATTCTTCATCTTGGTTGCTCTTCCCCCAGCCTTCGGCTTTGAACAAGGATCCTTAGAATACACGTGAAGTGTATTCTGCTGGAGACAGTGAGCCTAAAAGCTACTCTTCCAGGGCACAACTACATTTATTTAAATGGCTGCTTTTATATAGGTCAACTCTTTCAAACAAATTACTTAAAGACGTATCTGATATTTGTCACCATTATCATTTTGTGAATAAGTGACATATTAGCCTGGAGCCATTAAGCTGGAAACATATTTCAGAAGATACATTGATAAGTATCCTGAAATTAAAGGCGCTGAAAAATAATGACTGGGATATATGAGACAATGAATTGTTCTTAAACCCAGGTCCTTGGGATGTATGTAGACTGTACCAGCCAGAGGAGTCAGACTTATCTGCTAGGCCACCAGGGAGCACCAACCTCAAATATTTTAATCATACTCAAGAGCTAATTCTGAGGTAAAAGTTCTTTAGTCACTTACAAATAAATAATAAACTTGCTTCATCAATCCTAAAGCATATACTTTTCATACCTGTGAACTCAAGGTGCATCTTATAATCAATTGCATCCTTAGTCTTTGCTAGCTTGGATGGAGGTTAAGGTCTTTATAGAATTTTTGTTTGCTTTTAGCAGCCAACTTCATGCACTACCCATCTGAGACCATTTGAAATTAACTTCTCTACTTGAGGTTTTTTGGACCACACTAGAAATGTGAATTGAGACCTCGAACCTGCACAAATACCTACTAGTGATTCAAATTCTCCATCCAGTGACAAGATACTAAGGTTTCCTTGCTGTTTCTTTCTCTGTGGCCACTCTGTTGAGTTGCTTAGTACTACACTGAAGTTTTATAGCCTATGGTGTCCCAGTTTTATTCAGAAGACTCCTTTTAGACCACCTCTCCACCCAATCTTAGTGGTGTTTTTCATTTATTAGTAGTACATAAAATCTTATAATCAGTGATATCTTAGATTATACAATATACAGGCCACAGGTAGAGATTTTCTTTTTTTCCTCTAAAGAAAATGTTTAGTCTACAGCAAGGAAAACCCAGACTGATTTTCATATGCATTATTTTGTTTAATCATGTATTAATTTTATTACATACTCTATACTTTTAGTCAAAGTTTTGGGTTGCAATCAAATAAATGAATTTGCTTTAAGAACTATAAGTCATTCCACAATATAAGGCAGGATTATTGTTTGTATGACCCTGCTTTTTGCTCCTCACTTGAATTACAAGATCCATGAAGTTTCAGATTATATCTTTAGTAATGTCTCATTACCGTGTACAGAATTGGAACCATATTAAAGACACAATGAATCTTAGCAAATGTTTGCAGGGCTGAAACCAAACATATGGCTGTTTGTAAAACTTAGATTAATAGGAGAGTGGTGTGTGTGTGCTCATGTACCTGCAGGCATGCGTATGTCTTCTGTGAACCCAAATACCAAGGACAAGTCAACATCTGGACACAGAAGCAAACAAAGCTTCTTGGGCTTCATTATGAAAATATTTTGTCCTTGCCAGGATTAGATATTATGGAAGAGTGCTAGGGATGGGATTGGGAATTCTACCAACAGTGTTTACTCCAACAGGTTCATTCACAGCCTTTGTAGGTAATAAAAGAAGTCTCTGGACCATGTAGAGGATTGTCCAGGCATAACTAGGGGCACTGACCATTTTATGTATTAATGCCAATATCAAATAAATGACTTTTCTGGTCTGCTATGGAAGGAAAGAGATATTTCTGTTAGGAAGTGAATGGAGGCTTACTGACTTGCTGACCTTTCCTGACTATGATAAAAAGTAACTTCTTTCCTTTCAGCAATATTTCAGAAATGGAAATTGCTCTTTTAAACATAAGATGTGAGAATGAAGTAGGGAGTCCGCTATTATTCCATAAATAGATGGTGACAGAGGGCATCCCTTGGGAAAAGGAGAAATTCTCATTAGGGCTATTTTTCTGAGAGCTGTCAGTATGCATGCATTTACATTTAAAGATTGTGGAGAAAGGAGGAAGCCAAGTCCTGACCGGATATATTTTTAAGACTCTATTCTTATTCCTATAGCATTTAAATATAGAATGTAAAGTACAGCATTTCCAAATGCCTTATGCTATGTTTATTATGTGGAGTCATGTCATTTTGCTAATGAAGGAGTCAAGAATGCAGAATTATTTTGCCTTGCATCCCTAGATGCAGATAAGAATGGAAAATAAAAAGGCATGTATTTTCTCCTGACCTGGGAAATGTGACAAGTTGCCTGGTATTTTAAAAACAAATGGCTTTTGCTGCTCAGGTCACAGGAAAAGAGAATGTGCTAAAAGTTGAACTTTCTGTTAAATGTGTTTAAGGGTCTTTTGAAGGCCTGAGAATTTTAAACAAATGAGAAAATTATGATGTATTTAGTAATATCAATTGCATGCTAAAACTAAATGCTAAATAACTAAAATGGCTCAAAGGAAGTCCACCGTATATCCCTGAATTCAGTCTTCTATCAATAAAAGCTTATGGGATCCTTCTTTCAGTAGTATCAGTTGTCAGACTACTTTACTTTGTCTTTTGTTCTGGGTGTATGTGGCTTCTCTAGACAATTCGAATATGTTCACAAAACACAGGGATTATGTATTATACCCATGGATGCTTCTGGTCATGAATCAGTTTATATAAAAGGACTTGAGGCCATCTGTCAGAAGCACAGAAAAATATCTGTCAAAGCTGAACTTCACATCAATCAATAGAATTATGTTTTGAAATTAAATAGGACAAAAAAAATCTTTCTCAAAATGGATGACTTTCTTAGATCCTGGATGAAAGTTGTGGTGATGACAGATACTTCGACATCCTATATTATTTTGTGCAAACAACTAGGACATTATATTAGCATACAGTCATCCTTTTGAAGGTATTTATATCAGTTCATCTGATATTAAAATACATATCAGTGAGTTTTCATGATCAAGTAATGATCTTTTCTCAATCTCACACACACTCATACACAGATTTGCCTTTAGGAGGATACAATAGTGAGAGGGGGGATTTTTACTTACCATCTCTTGTTTATTCCCAGGCTGAGTTAGAAACACAAATATGGAAGAAATTAAGTTTTTTACCTTGAGTTCCATTGTCTGTGCTTGTGTATAACTACTTTTCTTTAATGTGTGGAGCCACTATGATAGCCAAGGAATGATCCATGAAATACCAGCCATTGGGTTGACTTACTTAAACAGCCATGCAGATCAAGTCTCCAGAGGAGTTGGATGACTCTTTTACCATGTAGTTAATATGCTTGTTTTTAACTTAGATTTGGTTCACCTGAGCCCAAAGCAACGCTAGAGTGAGCACAATGGATGTCCTCATTGTGTTTGTGAGGTATTGCTCTGAAATCCTTAAGGAAGACTGAAGTAGAAAAAAACAAAACAACAAAAAACAGGCAAAGTCAGTATAAACAGGTTAGTTTCCTGGAAAATGTATGTGAATGGTGCTCCATGGAGCTGTGCAGTGACAGCTCTTAGGGGTTAATATAGATTGCTAGTGCATCCTACATGTCAGATGGGGGAGAAACTACCATCAATGGCTTCAGAGAATCCAGGGCAGCCTTCACATCACCTGATAACTATTGAGATTTCCCTTATTCTATGACTTTGATCCTCGAAAAAAATATACACACAGAAAGGAGAGTTAACACTAAAATCTTTTCACTTAGCTATATTTTTTCTGCAAATGAGACAAGTAGGAGCATTCTTGCACAGAGAATAGTGTTGGGCATTGCGGGGTGGGATGGGAAGTGTGTCAAGAAGTCTTCATGTATTTCTCAAACTTTTTTTGGAGATTTAGCACAACCTGGATATTGAATCCTCTAACAAAAGAGTGCTTTGTCTAATAAAAGTGTTTGTTGTTTTTTTTTTTTTAACTCCAACTAAAGCTGGTTTAATAACAACAGTAAGTTATTGGAAAGATATAGAGATATTTCCTTGAACAAAAGGCAGCCTGACCTTAATAGAAAATGGTACCAGCCACCCTTTCATTTTCTCTGGGTCTTAGATGGTCCCTCTTGGCTCCTTCTTTCTGCATATTTCATTCCTTTATTCTCTGCAATTTTCTTGCATCTCTGCACACATCCCCAAATCCCATAGTGAATGCATTTTATTACTAGTTACATGCAGAGACCAATTCCAAATTAATGGGCAAGAGCAACAGAGGGATCTAGCTTAAGGCAGAAACCATCTCTGTTGTAATCACCTCTGACCAGGGGTGCAGGGTCATGTGGTGCAAACATGGCTGCCTGCCGAGTTCTCTGTTGTTCTCAGAAAAATCATTATGGGTGGAGTATAGACTCCAAAACTAATCAAGTATATCAGCCCATTGGGTTTCCACTCTCTTGCCTGTACAATCTTATAACACACAATTATGACTAAATGGCAAAACTTAGAAGATCCAATGGTTTGGTCTTCTTTTCTTGTAGATATTTTTCCCCAATCCTTGCTGTGACGCTAATTTTGTATTCCCAAAAATTGTAAATAATTCTGATAATGCTCCAGTCCGGAAACAGATAATATGCACACCATTTCAAGTCTACAAATGCATGCAGTTTATATATACATAAGTCATGAATCAAAAGTAGCCTAATTTTAGCCCCATCAAAATAGCACAATAGTCAAAACCAAGCCAAACCAGAGCCAAACAGTGCTTCTGGTATGAATAGGCATAAGAAGTCTTAATTTTTCACTCACTTTTAGAGTATTTCTGACTCAAAGATGTCATAAAATCATTGGCATCAAGCAGAGCTTTCTATGTTTAAGATCATAAATCAACTTCCTAAAGCTGAAATGCCTGACTGAATGTGTACTGATGTTTACTGACTTTCTGATACAGAAAAGAAAATTTTATCCATGCTTGAAAAAAAAGTTGCGGGGGAGAGTAAATCAAAATATGGCATGTCTTGAAAACTGACTGGCAAGATATGTGCTAAATATTGAGGTTTACAAAGAAATATTCTAAGTAATGGATTTTCAAAAACTATGTTTGATTAAGAAGCATTTAGAAAGATCAGAATCTCTGGAAAATATAGCTGGAAATTTTATATGAAACATTATGCCTCCATAGGATTTCTGTTGTCAGATTTATGCCACGTGTTCCAGTAGTGAATAGCATTTGTAGATTGGAGTTGAATAAGAAATGTGCTTTTCCTAAGTGTTCAATGCTTTATTAACAATTCCTCATTCTGCTATCAGGACTCAAGTAATTAACACAATCACAAGTTAGGTAACGTTTAAGAAAAATCATTTAAGAGTTAAAAATCGGAAAACTTGTCCTTGATGTTAGAATTGCCACATTATCACTAAGCAGTGGCCACAAAGGGGGACTTACTCTTAAAAAACACTTTGATATAAAAGTTTGCCTGGGAGAAGTTGCCAAGCTTGATAGCATTATCTGTCTTCAGTTCACATACAGTATCAAAGACACCCCAAAATACTATTTATCCTCCATTTAACCTTTAGCAATTTAACTCATTCATAATAATCTTGTCTTCTGCTCAGATTCAATATAATTTCTTTGAACTCTTCTTCGTGAACTATATTTTTAAAAGATTAAATAGGCTATTATGGTTGATTGATATTCATTTCCTATTTTACCTTTATAATGATAAATTCAAAGTAACTGAGGAGGCAGTCCTCAGTGACATCATCATATAGGTAATATTTTAAGTTTAACTCCATCCCTGACTACCTCTCATCTATATATTAGAAATGCTTTCAGGTCTCACATTCAGACACATCCTCACCCATTCCAAATTGAAGTATTCAAGGTTTTTTTGTAGTTTGATGACATGATTTTCAGTACTTGTTCCAAGCCTCTTTTATAATCATTATTTCTATGAAGTCATTCAACTTGGAAATAATTACTTGCCAAAACTGAGTTTCTCTGGTGAACCACTCAACACAGCTTTAGTTTTACAAAGAGAACCATTCTTTGTGTTCTGTTAATCTTGGCTTAGAAACACCACATATTATCCTCCCCACTTGAACAGTTAAACTCCTGTTCTCTTAGTTACACTTTGGAATCGTTAGACTTACTGCTGGAATATAAATGTGAGTCACCTTGTTGTTGGATTTTTGAAAACAGATTTTCCAAGTATAGATATAAGGACTCTCTTCATGGCAACTATTAGCAGTTCTTAACAATATGAGGACTTTCCAGTAAGCAAACCTGCTCAATATAGAAAAGTCATTGTAATTTTATTACATTTTAGTCTGCTTTTAACTTTGACATTATTTACCATGTTTCAATACTTGACAAAAGATTAAATTCAAATAAATTAGTGCTTCCTGTGACAATACTAAAGTACTTTTTAAATTTTTTATTTGCTCTTTTAATGTTACTCTAGCACTGCACTTGTGAAAAGTTAACAGGTCATAACATGAAAACTTGATGAATGTAAAATCCCTGAATTATCTGCTATAGAGATTACAGTATTTCACTACCAATTCGTTTTCCAACCAAAATGACTTAAAAACCATCAAAATGGGACACTGTGTTGACATAGCATGGGCTTAACTTAATAAAACTAACTGCTAACAGGCTCTAAAGTGATTATGGAGAAACAAATTTAAGTGCACTACTATTTCATATTCACAATGAAATTTGAAGGCAAAAGGATTGTTCCTTGTCAAATCCTAGTGAAGTTATGTCACCATGTCTTTCAAATTCAAAGAAACTAGGTCATGGATAATTATCAGGCAGGATATATTTATAAAGGTATTTTGCTTATGAGAATTTTATATGCAAATTAAATTACATTATACCAGATCTATAGCAAATGAATGCTACACTCCATCAAATAAGGCCATTGGATATTTCCAAAATGAGAATTTTAGTATCTTTAACTGAAAATATGCTTGCAGATGATCTACCATATTCTTTTTAGCATAAAAATACACTCTATCTCAAAATGTGAGGGTTCATATGAAAGGATGTCTTCATGGTTTCTAGTCAAACTGCTTTTATCAACACAAGTGCTCAGTTATAAATGGGTTCACTTATATTTTCAAGAAAATTCTCAATCATACAAGATAATTTTATTATCAAATTTCTTTTCAAGAATATTCACCATCTATGTACACAAGGGGTGATGGGATATCATTGACTTTAATTTCAGAGAGCCTAATTAAAAAATATAAGTCGTGCATAATGCAGGAAATCCTGCTTTAATGTACCTTGCAAACACCAAAAACTTTAAAAAAACCATGGAGTATCAATCCCTCATTGTAACTCCTGCTTCCAATTGTGTAATTAGCAAGTAGGAAAAAGGATAGCTCACACTGTATTTCCTTTCTGTGCATTTTTAAAACAGAAAGTTTAAAAAGATCCTTTCTCTTATTGCTCATATAACTGACCTACAGGGGATAGGAAAGATCTTGGGAGATAATTTTAAACTTAAAAAAAAAATCATTAAAAATTTTAAAACAAAATGAGCATGTTAGAGTAAACTGCGCTCTAAATATATGTTATGAAAAGAAACTGAACTTAAGACACGTAATTGAGAAACCTGTAAGGGTCTATGCAGTATAAAAGACACAAAGTCAAATCACATCAGTGAAACCACTTTTATTTTTATTTTTTCCACATAGATAACTTCATGTCAGCTACAAAAATCATGAAATGAAAAACTGATCATGAAACTGCAAACTCAAACCACTGGAGTGACAAACATGTTTTCTCCTAGAAAACTGTTAAAAAACAAAAACAAAAACAACAGGATACCATGAATTCATATTTAAGTAGTAAACATGTCATATATTTTAAAATAATAAATACAGAACAGCAGTAGAGAAACTAATAGCATAAACAGCATGAAGTATATTTTATTTTTTAAGACAGATGAAATTTCTAGGCACAGTTTTAGGCATTAAAGAGGACACAGAGGCATAGGTTAGTGTGCGCACTGCTCTGTACAAAAATACAGTCTGAATAAATTACATTGCTAGCCATACAATTAGACGTCACTTACCAGTCAGTTCATTGCATGTTTAATAATATACAGGTACATGCTAATCCATATATATCATTTATATTCCAAACACATAGGTCTTTCTATATTTAAGTCTTTAAAATTTACATGTTGAAGTTACAAAAAGCTAAATAGTTGTGCAAGAAACCCGAATAACTAGCCCTGCTGAGTACTTTATGCTATATGTGTGTGCGTGTATATATCTATATCTAAGATAAAACAATGGGCTTTTAGTTAACAGTTTTACTAATAAGAAAACCGCAAACTTAAAGCTGCAAAGACATGTTAATGTAGGTGAAAAACTCACTTGTTTATTCTGATAGACAAAACAGTATTTCAGATGAGTTATTACAACTTTCATGTTAAACTTGAGCTTGTTAGTAAGGAAACACTTTCAAATATTAGTGATGGTAGAAAGATAGCAAAGGGTTCTTCACTGAGAAGGGAAAAAGTTATATAGAAATCTACTTTTTCAGTAAACTGCAAATCTGCGTGCCTTAGCCTATAACATATTCTGTCACTTTCCAGCTTGTCATATCGCCAGAGAATGAAAACTTGGTAAGATTCAGGGTGTAATATTGGTTTAACAGCACACTGTATCCTCTACTAGGACTAAGAAAAGTGCCTCACTGATGCCAGCACCAAAATACTGTTCTTCTAATATTCAGGAATAAAGAGATTCTCTCACAAGAGAGAGAGTTTATTAGCCTAAATCCCTATTCAACAGCTATCATATTTACCATGCTGCTCTGATAATATGCAATTAACTGCAAGACAGTCTGGTCCAGATTTTGTTATTTCTCAAGAAAACTGCTTCAAAAGATTCTGTAACTAACATCATTCTAGAAAATTTCCATTCATAGTTTCTTATGATTCTATATAGAATCATAATACTTTGATAAAGGTTTCTCTCTGGGATGCATCTAATCAATTTTGCCAGTCATTGCTAAAATAAGAATAAGCCTGATCCTTTATATTTACTTCATGATTCTATAGTCACAAGATTTTTTTTAAAGCATTTGAATAATGAAATAATTTTTTCTGGTGTTTTGGGCAACAGTTCTCAAGAAAGGCTGGAAACAGGATTCTACTTTGGGAGGTAAAGCAAATTATTAAGTATGATTGCTATGGTTCAGCTCTTACTGGATTTTGCAATACAACAGAACATAGGAACGTGTAAGTATGTTCTAAATGATTTTCCCAATGCTTCTGTAAAAGGGCCAAAACCAGGATACACTGTTTTAGTGTCTTTGTTAACAAAAATAATTATTTATAACTTTTATATTAGAACTGTATATTTGATATAAAAATATGTTTATAATTAAACTATCCAAATTTGTATATTAAACAGGATTAACCCAAGTTTGCAGTGTGAGATTAGTTGCAAACTTATTTCCTATTACTGGTATTTCCTTCCATTTGAACAGTCAACAAACACTTCCCTTAATATAAATCCATCATAATTATGTGCACAAATCAGTTAGCCCATTAGTTAACTTCAGAGGACCAGGTGATAACCAGATGAATTCTACTCTTCTACTGAGATATTTAAGACATTTATATAAATCTATTTGCTATATTCATCTTTTTTAAATGAAGACATTTAAAATACGTTTAACAGCAGCCTTCTACTTTAATGAATTTTAAACAAAATTGTCATTCTAATTGCTACTCTTTTGAACTACAATGCTTACAGAATAATCATTAATTCTTAGATTAACATCATTTCAATTTTTCTTCTTATGCATTTCTATTAAAACTTTCCAGTGAAACAGTAGAGAACTTAGAGCAAAAACTTTAAGGAATATGTACTTTTGTATGATAAAAAAGTGTGAATACCGATCTAAGCCTTTTAAAGTGTATAAGGTTAGTGTTCAAATCACTTCACTAGAGCAAATATTAATTTTATGTGTACTAGGCAAATGCATGTTGTAGGGCTAGGAAACAACTTATTACCATTTATACTAATGGTTTACCTTCTATAAAAATATTTAAGCTTGTTATATATGCACAATTGTTTGCTGCCATGTATGGTAAATGGTTTAAAGGGTACTTAGGATAAAAGCAACTCATGCATAGCTCTTTCTAGTTGCCCCAGGGAAAACAGAAACTCTCAGTTTTTCCTTATTCTAGATATGGCTGAGGCACAATTTCTAACCACATAATGAAAAGCATATGTCTCCAAGTCTTGACTCCCTTCCCAGGGAGATGATGATTGCCAAAGCATAACCTCCTATTAAAAAGAGTATTCTTGAAGGTGGAATATGTACCATTAGCCAGTTACATTCAGAACTCCCATTAGATGCCGAAGGGCAATTCACTTTTCAAGACAGCATGGAAGCAAATAACCAACAGCCAATGTAGTCACTGGGTGGGATAAGCAGGTGATAGGGACTCTAACAGTGAAGTCCTTGTCAATGCAAAGGAACTTCTGTTGCTTATGCCAGCTGCTCCCTTGCAGACAAGAGGAGATTCAGGCATTTCTCATTCCAACTAGTTTATCACAATGGTGGCTGTCATATAGACCCCTCGCTTGTCAAGAAAAATGACAAAAACATATTGGAAGTTTGCAGCATTTGCCTATGTCTAATCAGCTCTCTTAATTTGTGCAGGTCCCTAAAATGGATGTAAAAGGTGGTTATGATGTTGACAGCCAAAAAGTCAAAAGACATTAAATCAACTGAGCAAACTGCTTGATGCTCCACAAGTGTTTTAGAAAATAGTGAGTTAGAAAAGATGCAGACATAATCCTTTTGTTTGATGATGGTGGTGGTTCTTCCATTTGAGACTATTGGTTCTAGTAGTAGTCTTCGTAGTTCTTAGGGTTCAGGCAATAAAGGATGGCACCCCCAAATGAAAATATAGTTGCACCCCAGGCCAGGCCATAACCCCAATTGAACTCATGGTAAATTTTCAAGCTCACAGTTTCAATGAACTTGATTGGGTAAAGAACCAGGCTGCAAACCTGTAAAACAACTGAAAGAAAAGCAAATCAAAATTAGAAAAATGTTATTTATAGGAAATAAAGTATCAAATAAATATAAAAGCCAAAAAAAAAATCACAAGCACTGCTTATTCTATATTGTATATTTAAACCATTAACATTTTTCTTAACAGTAGCTCACAGTATAGTAAAAATGACTATTAATAAGAAAACCACTAAACTTTTGTTTGATGTAATAATGCAATATAATAATTTATATGAACACATAAAGTAGTGATTTCTCACCTTACAAATGTACCTACAATTATCATTATTATAGCAACAAGTACTTAACCTAAACTGTCCAACTATAAATAGCTCCCCAAGAATAGTGACCCAAACACCAGTTAAAACCCTTGTTATTAATATATACTCTGGAGGAATAAAGAATTCAAATTAATTTGTACCGATGAAACTGGTCAACTTGTGATTCAAGGCATGCTTTTGTTATTGCTTCTCAATACCATCTAATTCAGCCCAATATTCTAGCAAGTCCTGCTTGATTTCTTTGTTTATATCACTTCGATTAAAACCTATTTTAATTCTTTTCTCTCATCTAGTCTTTGCCTCTCATCTTTAAAAAGGGGCTCAAAAGTAATCTTTGTCAAGAAGCCAAACCCAATTATACTATCTATTAGATAGAACAAATGACATTTATATATTTATTCCTCACTTTCACAAAAGAATTAAATCGATGAAAGCCTAAGGGATAATGATACTGGAAAATGTAAGCTAATGATGGCTACCACAATAGAGCAGAAAACTTAGCTCTTAGTTCTCAGTTAGGGCTAAAGGGTAAATATAATGACTTGTACACACCTAATAAAATAAAACAAACCAATTAATCAGTTTTTTATAAAACATCAAAAATTAAAGTGGCATTTATCCTGTATATATTTTCATATGGGAGACACTGATTAGATTACACAAGAGATGATACCTTCATTCAGAATAATAACTTCCAGTGAATCAACTATTATTTAATTTCTATTTTACTTACATCAGCTTAACTAGAATCTATGGGATACATCTGCCTTATTTGCTACTATGACAACTTTTACCCTCAAGAAATAAGACAATCTTCTCCCTGGAAAATCTAGTGACAGGGGATGGCAAACTATCCAACTTGGTTTATGCTTGTTTTGAAAAAAAAGTGTTATTGACACACAGCCAGGCTCATTTATTTATGTAATATACATACTACAGTGGCAGAGCTGAATAGTGCAACAGAAACTATGTGACCTACAAAGTCAGAATTCTTTACTATTGGCCTTTATAAAAACATTTGTCAACCCCATATATATGGAGTAAATGTTTTTTGTTAAAATGACTTATCTAATTCATTTTAAACACAATTATAAATTCCCAAAGTGCAACAAAAATATAAACAAGGAGGAGATGAAAATAAACTTTGATATCATAAAAAACATAGCTTAATACTTTTTTTTAAAAAAGCATAGGATGGATAGTATGTTTAGTTAAACTAGAATTATATGCTTTAAAATCTACTCTCATCTGTTCTCAGTACCTCTAAGATCATTATTAGTTATATGATTAATGTTTCTAGAAAGTACACAATAGGATCTATGGCTGGCATAAAACTGATGACTACAGAAAATTCATGAGCACACAATTCCTCAAATTCGTAACTCCAAAAGGCTCTGAATAGGGGTCAAGTGACTTTTTGGAACTAGATATAAGAATTTCAAACATTTTTCACATGCTCTGGGCCAGCACTGGCATACCAGCATACCACATTGCTACTGAGAGAAGCTGAATAAACAGTTCCATAAGAAAAGGAGAATCTCTTGACATCCAAAATAGAAATCATATCTTGTTTATAGTTAAAAAAAAATTTCAGAAACAGTTTTATTGTATGAGGACAACAGACAGCATATTATATAACCCACACTTCATCTACTTCCAGTCAGTTTAAGTACTAAATGTGCACTAATTAAAAATTATTTGCTGGCTCTGTGCCTTTATGGGGGAAAGGGTGCTTATATGTTTTAAATATCTCAAAACTAACAAGTGAATTACTATCAACCATGAACTATAAGGAAAAAAAATTCCAAAGTTACTAAGTGCTAATAAGACTTTTCTCCTTAGGTTTCTATAGGTTAGTCCCTAGTCACATCATGATTGATCTGCCAGGATCTGATTGAAATATGAATGTGAATTGGGAAAAGTAACTCATTTACTCATTCAACAAATTCAATTAATAAATATTTGAATGTTTCTAAAGTGATACAGTTTAAGAGATGGGTAACAAAAGCTGTCACTTTCACGAGCAGGCAACCCATTAGTAAATAAATGCAGTACATGGCCGGTGTAGCTAAGAAACATGAAAATATAAGAAAGCAAGAAAACACGACAGAGAGATATAGGCTGCTCTTTTAGACTGAGGTGAGTCTATGCGGAGGAGTTAACTGAGCACAGACATGAATGAAATGAGGGGTGCAGATTGATAAAGTGGGAGTAAGTAATTCAGGTATTGGGCACAGTCCAAAGCCCCTAAGGCAGGAGCACATTGGGTGCCCTGGAATCAGCAAGGGTGCTGTGGCTTCAGTATATATAGAGAGGAAAAGAGTCACATGAGATAAAATAGAAAAGGCCACCAGGGGCCTCTCTGTGGGTGGTCCTGTGAACCATGGTTAAGAAGTCTGGATTTTATAAGCATGATGGGCAGTTGCTAGGAGTTTGACTAGAGAAGTAATAACTGATTTGAATTATATTCTAAACAGATTATATTGCTTCTTTTGTGTCCCTAGAGTGAAGTGTTTACCAAGACTGCTTTTAATATTCCCTTCAATGTGTTTTATTTAGCAAATATTTGGCCTCCATGGCATGTAATTTCCCTCTAGTGAAAAACAACTCCAGTAGACTCCACTGGCATACTTTTCTAAACTTTCACTGGGTTGTAGCCAGATAAAATTATACTACAACACTTTATGCCTCTGAATTAGTTTACTCTCTTTGGAATCACAGAGAAAAATGCATGTAATAGCAAAATCTGAAAAAAACATAATCCCGCTACACTTACACATAATTTTCTCCATTTAATAAAAAGCACAGATGCAGGTAAAAATACCTCCCTGCCTTTTGTGGATAATACAAAAGGGAAAAATAACCCAAACAGTTCAGAATTGAAGAAAATATCACCACGCCATATTTTTATTTTACCACCAATCAATGAAATAAAACAGGCATTAGCTCTACCTCAGAGGTAACATAGGTTAACTTGTATAGCATTTTAGAACTTGAAGGGAATTTGAGGTTCATTTTATTCTGCTTCCCACTTTTTTTGAAAAGAAGCAACAAAACTACTGTACAAAAGTGTGTGGATAGAAGCATGGCAAGAACTTGGCAGTACTAATTTCTGTGTTGTTCCTAGGTTTCTGTAAGGGGATATTGTTCAACACCAAAATACTCAGTATTTTCTTTCAACAAACACTGGCACCCACTGTGTTCTAGGTGAAAGGGATAAGAGAACATCGTCCTTGCCCTTTAATATTTCATACTGTCCTGTGGAGACAGACATACAATAAGTACAAAGGAACAAGTTTAACAGTAGTAAGAGAGGCATGCTCATTGATAATCCATGCAACACATGGTTACTAAGCTCTGATGGTATTCCAGTCGTGCCTGGAAAAAGAAGGGAGGGCTTCAGAGAAGAAACGCTATTTGAACTGTTTTGTTTTGCTTTGTGAAAGGAAGGAAGGAGGGAGGACTTCTATTTGTTTATTTATGCATGTTTCCTCTAATGCAGATCTCAAACCTGAGACCTTGGGCTTTACATGATCCATGTCCCACTGCCAGTTTAGTGCCTGAGCCACCAGGGCAGGCCACTTGAAGTAGTTCTTGAAAGACGAATAGGAATCAGTCAGAAGAAAAAGATGAAAAGATCTCTGAGTTTGGATAGAACTTAGAGGTATCAGAGGACTCACACTCATGTATAGAAAATTCACACAGGTGGCATGAAGGGTACATTCAGAGATGTTTGGTTCAGACTATTAAAGGCTTAACGTGTCATAAAAGTAGTAGACTTCGGTTTCTACAGGGAGACATCTCAGAGGCTATTTTAACTGGATCTTGTTGGTACCCTATCCATATCTCTCACCCTTATCACTCTATTCCATGTCCACCTGCATTTCCTTGTCGAACTTTTCCTCTGGCCACTAAAGCTACTTTGCCTGGCTGTGGGGCAGGCCTGATGTTCTGGGACATGAACACTGCTGTCTCCCTGTCATCACCATCAGCCTTTACCAAAGACTCTCAGAATTTGCTTTGCAAATACCCCACTTCCCTCATCCTTCCAGTGGGATAACTCTGACGTGTGTGTTCTATACTGGCTTTCCAATTTTTTCCAGGAAGATTAAGCTTCAGCTGCTTATAATGCCTGATAATGTACTCTTTATTGGCTGCTTTCCCCCTTTCCTGTCTCACTTTCCATATATCTACTCTTACCTCCCAGGTGAAGTGCTTGCACTTGATTCCTTATCTCAGGTTCATTTCTGAGGAAACCAAAGTGATCAGACCAGATCTGTATTCTAGAACTTCACCTCATGTGTTTATGAACTAGACAGACTAGAGGACAAGTCCCTAGAAGGTTAGTCAATGGATGGATACCAGTGTGTAGAGAGAACTAAGGTGACCTCAGTGGGAGAGAAAGAAGGGAATGTAAAGAAGACTAAAAAGAGAACCAAATAGCTATATCCTAGGAAAAAAAAAAAAAAAGAAAGGAGTCACAGACATTTTAATTTTAAGTCAAATGTCACCAGAGAAAAATAAAATGAAGCTGGGGAAGATGAAACTTGGGGACTAAGTTGTGTTTCACTAGAGGAAGAGCTGTGTCCTCAACTAAGGCAGTATTGGTGGTGTTTGAAAAAATACTACAGACAGAAGATAAACACAGCACTGGCAGGACTTACTAGTTAAGTTCTTAGTATAGAATTTACATAGAGGGAAAAATAATTTGGAGAATAAAAACATTTGCAGATAAAGGGTTAATATTAATAGTTTATTTTCTTCCTTTAATTTAATCTACACAAAAAACTAATTATTCTAACCAAGGGGTAACTTGACACTGATACATGGAAAGTAACAAGGAATCTAAAGGTCTGTGAACAGAAGTCCTTTTTAGTTTGAAATCTAAGCAGGACACTAATTTTTCTGTCAAAATCTAGACTCAAATATCTTTTGTCATCTCACTGTGACCTACAGGATGGTGAGGAGGACTGAAAAACACAAGCCTCGAATCAGAGAGAGTTAAAAGATGGAATGCAGTTGCAGGACTCTGAAAAAAAAATCACCAGTCTGAATAAATAATCATTTAAAGGAGGTTTTTTGCAGATAGAACAGAAAGGAAACATCCTTAATAATATGACTCATGAGGATTCTGTTCTTTAAAATTTGGATTATAAAAGACTGAGAGTTTTCTGCAATCTGTAGTAAAGTCCTTGGGAGAAAAGTAAACCATCAAGCTAAGTTCCAATCGGGCATTAAAAAAAACCTGTAAAACCGTACAATAGAAGAAGAGGACTCTGAAAGAGGCAATTCCTTTATAATTTCACTGTATCTTTCGTGGGAACTAGGTGCCAATGATCAGAATCTTATTATACATTAGCCATTACTGTCAGCTACACAATAAGAAACAAATTGTAGTTAACTGAACTGGAAATTCGCACCATTTTCATGATACGCTGTGGTTCAGGCAGGCTGCCCTGATGAGTTACTGACTTCCCTCAGGTGTTGCTTCCAAGAGCTGGACTAACTGGAGTTACTGGATGGCCTCTAACTGCAGTGTACAGTTGGAAGCTGATTTCAAGATTCAAGGCTGATTCAGCTCTTGTTTTTCTACATGTTATCTGTACCCAAATAAAGATGACTTTTGAATCCTCATTGGGCTTTCAAGTCAGGTAGCTGCCCTGAATTTAAAGCCCAGTCCTGCAATTTATTAGTTGGATAATCCTGGTATTACTTAGCCTTTCAGAGCTTATTTCTTCGTTGATAATATATGAGGAAAATAACAACCTAATTTTAAGATTGCTATATCAGAGATAGCATACGCTAAGTGTCTAGCAGCATGACACATGGCAGGAGTTTATTATTGTTATTATTATCAACATTTATTATTATACATAACATCTTATTCTGAAGTCTAACCTTCTAGGAGCAGTGGGTAAGAAAATTGTGGAACATGGCACAATGTCTTAGATGGGCTGCACTGACAGCTAGCTGTTAGCTCTTCTGACAACTATTGAAGTAGGTAATAGGCCCAAAATGAAGGACCTCAGAAAAAAAAAGAAGATAAAAACACCTTTATAGTCTGTTTGCCTGACTTTTAGAGACTCAGTCTTTTGTTTTCAGCAAAAACTATTAGGGTATATTATTTTACATCAAAGTAGTTTAGCTTTATACTCGAAGTGTCCAACATATATTTGTTAAATAAATGAATGAAAATATGAATAAGTAAATAATTTTTATATCTATTTTTTTTTTTGGCTGCTTGGTCTTAACTTTGTGGTCACATGATACTTGCTACTTCATAAACTGTAGTGAAACAGTTTAAGAAAAACTAAAGTACAGTTAGCTTTTTGTTGAAATGCCTGTTTATTCCCATCAGATTATAGCCACATTCTTAGTCGCCATTCCATCATTGATTCAACAACTATTTATTAAGTGCTTTGGGGACCAGGGACAACACATGGTACTGAATTAATTAAATATGTAGTCCTATGTAGAAATGCTTCTAAGTGGTAGTGCTATGTTTCGATTTTATGTTCTACATCTCAGCAAAATAAAGATGAAATATTTCTTTGTTAAGATAGATATGTGTGCGAACACCTAGATACATCCTGATATTATTTGGAGAAAGAAAATATTTTAAAAGACATGCAGACCATTTTCAAGACGACAAAGATGGATAAAAAGGGGAAATGACCTCATATACACATTTACAAAGAATCACTAAAATGTATTAGAAATGAGAGAGCCAACCTCTTGAATGTATGTTTACTAAGAGGCAAGCAAAATAAACAATCATAACTTTAGCATTGTTTCAAGTAGGCCAATTTTCCTACTTTGTCTGTCAAGCCTAAATCAATAATGAATGATTATGTATAATGAGTATCTTTTCCAAAAATCAGCTACAGGCAACATTTTAATGGCTTCTGTGGATAGGAGAAATCTTTTCATGATATGTTTCAAATAACTAGTTAACTTTTACTGTGTTTATAATTATAATAAACACTAAACTAATGGTTATTTTAACAAAATATGTAGTGTCAAGAATCTGAGTAAAATTAAATCTCGCACATGTACATTTTTAAAACGTAATAGTATAATGCCATTTCTAGTTTCAGCAGGTAGAAAAACACTGTATGATATGCTGTAGGGATTCCTTTATTGTATAATTTACTAATATTTGTGGCAGCTAGAGTTAAGTAAAATCTTTATTTTGACCAAATCCATTACCATTAACTTATGTTCATTTACAATGTTTTCTGTTAGAAACAGTACTTATTTTCACATTTTCAGAAATTTTGCTATACTTGAAAAAACATAACTTTCAAAAAAAAAAAAAACTGGAAACTTCTAGCTATTTTTCTAAGCATTTTTAAAGTAGGTACCATACACAATGGATTTCTTCATAGGTTCTGCATGTGTTATTATGTAGTAATTAGAGGCTAAGTGGGATAGTAAGTAGAAAGCACAACAATATTGGATATTTAAAAGAAAATACCTTAAAAAACTCTGCACCTTCTTAAAATCAGAAATATCTGAATATTCTAAAAATTATTCAAAACATAGTTCCAGTTTTAAAGAACGGTATATCATTTCAGAACAACGTATCAAGAAATTCTATTAGAACTAATTATCTAATCTCTGTTAATAAATTGTAGCTACAAAGACAAATTTATACTATAATGATCTAAATTATTTCATTTTAAAAATAGAAAAAGCCATGGTAAATGAATGAACAAAGAAATAAACTAGAGAAGAGTGATAGAATCCTTACATGACTCACAAAAAAGACCTTTAATGACACAGGAATTCAACACGAAAAATGATTACTCTGGTTACTGCCTAAAACTTCAAAATATTCTTTGTAATAATGCTTTTTACTCAATTACAAAGTATCTATGGTGCTATTTAGTCAATTTTAGAGGTGTCAATACAATATTCAATCTGTAATACACACCCAATAAACAGATGAATGATTGAGGAGTCAGTAGTAAATGAACTTCTGGTTAGTCTCCCACCCCCAGGTCTGACTACTTACGTGACCTTGAGGAAATCACTTAAGATATTTGAATTAGATGTACCTTTAGATTCTTTCAGCCCTTTGGATCATTTTTATGATACCTACATTCTAACCCTTCTCCGAGGAGTTAAGAAAATAAACACAAACAGCAGGGGGCAGCAGAATGCTTCTGATTTTATATCTTTAGTTTAAACTACCCTTCAAATACTGAGAAATTTCATCTATTTCAATCTTTAAACAGCTTTGAAAATCCATCTAACAGCCTAGATGATTCTGTCAGTGTCTTTATTATTGACAATCACAGGGGCTTATTTTGCAGTCTTCAAATCAGATATGACTGACAGGGTAAATGAAAGGCACCACAAGAATATTTCAGTTTGAGTCAAAAAGAACAATATATTCTAGGGTAGTCCTATAAATGAAAATTAAAACCCAAATCAAACAATGTACTGAGATTTAAGTCTTGAAACCCCCTTTTCTAAATAGCTCCCTGACTTTTAGTGACACTTCCATTTTACCTTGGCTGATATTTTAATCTAAGCTGTACTTCACAGAATGATGGCTATTTAAATTAATGACTATGCAACTGACCTCAGACAACTGAACTGTCTGATGGTTCATACATTGATTTTTCTATATATTTACATTTATTTCCAAACAGATTTATGCCTTTAAGGGTACATATATTGGAATATATTTTTCAGTTTTGTAACAGAAAAAAATGTTGCCCTAAGATCACCAAGGGGGCGGTAAGAGGAGGAAAAAAAATTGGATGTGAAGAAAGACTGTTGGTAAATACATCTGCTGCAATTCCAAAGGCGATAGCCCTGTCAAGAACTATTATTTATTTATGTTTTATTTAGAAGTTTAGAAATTGCCACTGTGCTCTGTGAAATGCTTAACACACTGAAAACTGATAACATGATAAACCTTTAGCCAATTTACCTTAAAATATAACAAATGCCTCTCAATTTATATGTAATGCAGCAACCACATACTGCTCCTGCATAGGAGGATGGTAGAATGATTCATGAAACTTTAATGCTGGTTTCAAAGTAACGAATATATTTACCTGCTGCAAAAAGCATGACAGCAACAGGTCTGTAGAAGCGCCTTCGAGACCCCACGCAGATAGAAATCAAACCCACCAGGAATGCGATGAGAATGATGGCAGCACCGCCCAGGAGTAAAGCCAGAGTTGCAATCTGCCAATCTGGAAAGAAAAAAGAAAGGCATTGCTTTTAAGCACAAAGTCCTCAACAAATCAACAGAACTATGCTTTAGCAGCCTTACCCTTCCTGCAACTAAATAGATGTGATTTTATTGCATGCTAAGCATCCTTTGGGATTTGAAATGTTTTCCAACAAAAATGACTATAAATGTCATTCAGAAAAGTCTCTTATGCTAAACTCAGCAGTTTTTTGAATAAGGGCTTTCCATGCTTTTCTTCCAAGGTCCCTATTAAACATTCATGTTAAATATGGGGCCCTCTCCACAACCTATTTTCACTATTATTATTTAATTTTCTATTGAGTTAAAAGTTTACAAATCTTAAAGAATGTAGAGAATTTAATGAATATATATATCTGTCTGTCTACACTCTATCTATCTATACACACCCAAGTGATCAACGTCCAGATTAAGATACAGAATATTTCAGTCACCCAGCGGTATCCTTTGTGCACCTTTCCAGTCAATAACCACCCATCCACTTAGGCTACTATCAGACATCTAGCACTATGGATTAGTTTTGCCTGTTATTAAAGTTTAAATAAATGCTATAGCCTCTTATGTATCAGGCTTTATGTCTCTGATATTTGCCCATGCTACTGCATGTGGCAGTAGTACATTATTTTTTAATTGCTGTTCTAATCCCAAGTTTTTAATTGCCTCCTCCCCTCCCATCACTAATCAACCCCCAACCCCAGCCCTAGCAAATGAACACCAGGAGGATTTGTTGGTGTTTGTTTCCTCCTCGCTTTCATTTCATTCTACTCTCACTCTGGCATAGTTTCTGAAATTGAAAATTCCCTGGTGCACCCTGGAGGCTTAGCAGATAAGACTGAAGTCTCCAGCTGGTGCAGTCCTCCTAATATCCCAAGGATCCAGGGTAGTGAACCCAGGACCAGGGGGATCATGGGGGCCAGGGGGACCAGGGGGAACAACTAAGATGAACAACTAGGTCAAATTAATAACTATTTCTTCCTTCTCTCTACTGTGCCTGCCTACTGGCCTTCATTCCTGCCTGCACCTTTCCTTTAAAAGAAAAAAAAAATTCCCAGGGAGCCTGCAGGGACTCCAAATGACTGCTCAGTGCCTTCATTCAAACACAGAAATAGTAAGCACATATTTACCACACACGATGTGCAGGTCTCTACACATATACTTTAAGAGTTTCTGTGTATGTAATGCTTTTATACTGTTGGCGGGAGTACAAATTGGTGCAACCCTTATGGAAAACAGTATGGAGATCCCTCAAAAGTTGAAGATGGAAATTCCATATGATTCCAAAAGATACAAAAACACACAGATGTATGCACCCCCATGTTTACTGCAGCCCTATTCACAAGAGCTAAGAAGTGGAAACTACCCAAGTGCCCCCAACATCAGATGAATGGATCAAGAAGAAGTGGTACATATACGCAATGGAACACTACACAGCCCTTAGGAGGGATGAAATCCTGTCATTGGAATCAACATGGATGGAACTAGAGGGGATTATGCTAAATGAAACAAGTCAAAAGAAGAAAGATAGATACTATATGACCTCACTCATAGGTGGAATGTGAATAGACAAAACAAAGGACCTGATGAAACAAAACCAACCTTTGAATATTTGCAACAGAAATGAGGTGACCAATAGGGAATGGGGGGTGGGGAGCAAGTGGTGGCAGGCAGGGTGTGATCTAGGGATGGAAAAACTGCCTACATATATGAGTTTATTTTAATTTGCAAAACAAAATTACTGTAATAAAATAGTAAAAAAAAAAGTCTTTCATACCCTTAGTGAACCGTACATCTCACTGAAACGGTTTTGTCATTTCTTATAATCTACAAGAAGAGTACAATGGTCTTGCTGAAGAAGCAAAGTGAATATATGAAAGCACTATACAGCTTAGGAAGCATCACAGAAAACGATATACTGTGGAGAATATTTTTTGATGGTGGTTGTTTGGAAGTCCCAGGCTGCCTCTTCTGGCCCTCACATTAATGTGTAGGAATGAAAACAGAGTTTAATCCACAGTTAAATTGCAATGTAGTCTATCCAAAGTCAAGAACTCATGACATTTTAATGCTTCACTCTGAAATTATCTCTCCAGAATGCTTCTGAAGTACACATTTTGCCACTGCAGGATAAGGATGAGTAGAAAAACCTACAATGTCCTAAGATTTTTCTCTTTTATTTATACTTGCATATCCCTGTCTCAAGCGTCCTTTTCCACATCCTCTTCGCCTAATCAATTCTGGAAGTATTACTGGTACTGAACTAGAAGTTGCACTGCCATCAGGAAACAAACAAACAAACAAAGAGGGGAAAGAACAAATCTACACTTCTTAAAATATAAAGATGAATCACAAATAAGTCAAGAGCATTTTTATGCCATCTATTTGTAACAAAATCATAAAGCTTCAAACAAAAGTATATCTAGCTTTCAACTGGAATTTAAAAGGATAGACGTACTATGGCTTTTTTATACCATAGCAGTATGTAGCTTTGAATTATTAAAAAAAAAAAAATCAAAAGAATAACCCTTACATTTGGAAGTCTCTAAATTTCTTTGAAAACATTTATACTGAGCACGATTATATTGCTCTTGAACATAATAGGAATCTTTCTGAAAATGTATAAGTTCAAACTTCTGAATAATAAATCAAATTTTCATTGTATCAAAGTATTTGGGGTACAAAGAAAACAATAAAGACCATCAAATTCCTGGAGAGTTTAAGAGATTCCACATTGAATATTATCTAGGTGAACTATTACTTAAAAAATTACGATTAATTTTAGCAACTTCTTCCACATTATATAATAATTTTTAAAGTCTCGTTTGGTAAAAATCAAGATACAACTAGTCACTCATTTAAAAATAATCTTAAAAATACAATAGATTGTGGTGTGCCCTGGTGGAACAGTGGTTAGGTCAATCACCTCTGAAGGTGTGCAGTCCTTAGACCCCTGAGTTAAGAGTCCCAGTTCTGGGGGGAAACAACTAGTGTGAACAACTAAATAAAGAAAAAAGAAAGTACTTTCTTCCTCCTCTCTCTCTCCCTGCCTGCTGGCCTGCTCAGCCTTTATTCCTAGCCTGCACCTTTCCTTTGAAAAAAACAAAAACAAAAACAAAAGATGGCTTTTTTTCTAATAAGCTCTTTTAAGTAGCCCAGTATGCAAAAAATGTCAGGCATCTATTTCCTCTTCTAACCCAAAATGAAACAGGAATTCATTTTGACCACTTTTCTGTGTTTAAAATATATTCGAAGAATAGCAAAAAAGTCACAGACATAGGTAAAGATAGGCTGATATGAAAACAAACCAACCTCATAATTTCCCTAGAAAAGGCCAAATAGTAAATATTTTCAGCTTTGTGGGTCATGGTCTCTGTAACAACTACTCAGCTCTGCCATGTGTGTGAAAATTTAGCCAAGAGCAACATGTAAACAAAAGAGCAAGGCTGTGTCACAATACTTTATTGACAAAAACAGACAGTGGTCTGTTTTTGACCTTCCAACTGTTGTCTGCTTACCTCTGGTTTATACTAAATAAAATACCATATTCAAAAGTTAAAATGTTTTTTTCTACGTATAGAGCTTTCAAATAATAATAATTGTGAAATGAGGTCAGTTTGATGAATGAGTAATACAGTCGATGAATGAGTAATACAGGTGTGTAAAGTAACGCTGATCCAACAATGCAAAGAAAAACTACAAGTAATCCTAACCTCACATGTTAAATTTCCTTAAAATAGTAATGCTAAATTTCATATGGAAAACCAATGAAATGCAGTAGAAGCCACCAAGAGAGTAAGTTATTAAAAGGGAGTAGAACCTAATTAGGAAGGAAATCTCTTAGAGCACAGGAAATAGTTCTAAGTAAATGAACATAATCAGCTCTGATTTGTTTCTAAATGCCCTATATTTATTTTTAGTACTGAGGTTGTGGCTAATGGGAAAGTCACTCTAGACATAAAGTCAAAAAGGAAAGTCACCAGCACCACCACTGTTGTGATACCGCTACCCATCCCCTTTGGTCCACAAACCACAGATGTGCCTGCTCAAACAGAAAGGCCATTTCATTTTCAGAGAGACTAGAAATGGTCCATGTCTGCCACTGTCCTGGCCAGAAACTAGAACTGAGACTGAAGGATTGAGGCTATATCTCGGGTGGACCATGCCAAGTTTTGGGATTATTGTCATTATATCCACTTGGAATGGTGATTCACTCAGGCAGGTTGCCCAGGAGCAAAGTTTTAACTCACTGACCAGTTAAACATCAATCAGGAAGCTGAAAAAGTGGTTAGACATGGTTACCAAAGTCAAAGAAGACTGGGGCACTTTTCAAGGTTCAGTACTAAACATGTTGGAGCTAAAACCAGTACTGGTGGTGTTGTCTCTTTCAGTTAAGTAGGTAGAATCCACTGTCCAATTATTGGTTCTAATGGAGACTACACAGATTGGCCTGGTACCATTTTTTCATTTTTCATCTCTTATTGAATGAGACTAGGCTATGAGAATTTGTTTTTTTTAAAAGTGAATACATACCTTTATAGTTGATCTACTAATGACCTAAACTAATAGACTGGACTTCAGGTTTAAACAGACATTTACTTATCTACCAAATGGAAATTTAATGATACGTACACATAAAAACTTTTCTTATATACTATAAAACCCAGGCAATTTTATAGTATTATAAAAACTAGAAAACTTGTCTTTGTACTAATCACTTTTCTATTAGAAGGTTTGCATACCACAAATACTACACCATACTCAATGTTAGCAAAACAATAGAAAATATTTGATAAATTCTGAATTTTAAGCTTCATCTTTTAAAGTTCTCATAGTCGGTTACTTTCTGTATCAATCTTAGTTCCCCAATTATAGCTCTTACAGTATTTAGTCAGATGAAGTGTTAAACAGTCCTTAGAGATTTATTGCTTTGCATTAGTTTTACACATTTCTAAAGATGATACACTGTTGCTGTAGCAGAGTGGTGGATATAAACCAGTCCTGCAGAACATCACTGGCCAAGGTGCTGTTTTATACATTGCAAAGTTCTACACAATTAAAACTGATCATTGTTCAATGGCAGGCCAGCTGATTTGAAATCTGGGTTCGGTTTCTAAGAGCTGAAAGAACACTTACCAGTTTTGAAGACACAATGTACATCCTTGGTCTGGTGAGGGCTCGAATGGGCTGGGAGGAATTTTTGGAATCAGGAAATCAAACTTGAAATGAGGCTGCCTATTATGTGTCAAATTCCATTAAAAAATATTTGGGCAAAATTGATACAGTGACATACTGGAGGCATTGGGACTGTGCCTGTAGAAGTCCAGTCTCAAGATACAAGTATGCTTCCCTCCCAGTGCTTTCCCTAACAGAAAAAATAACAGGAATACATCTACGAATATACATATTATATATATATACTATAATTTCATGTGTTATGTTATATATACTGTAGTGTATATATATATATATATATATATATATATGTAATGTTATATATTCTGCAGTTACAGAATAAAAATTGGGCAGTTCTCATAACATCAAGTCCAACATCAATATGCAACTCAGGAACTAAAGTCAAATCCTCTTTCAAAGTATTTTTATTAGCTGGCGCCAGAGTTTCCAATGTCCATAAATGCTTTAGTATTCTGCAGAATTGTGCTGACTTACTTTAGCAGTCATACATGAGACTAGTCTGAAATTGCCACCGCATTATGAAAATTCTATGGGCCATATGTATTATAACTGTCAAATTGGTGAATTCACATTCCCTTAGGGAACTCATGGTCAACATTTACTTCCAATTTTCAGGAAAGGTAAAATCTTAATGATGATACATTTTCCACACTTTTGAGTCAAGGTCAATGCACCACACCAGTGCCTAAAGGTTTCCTCTATCCATTTCTTTGCAAAACCTTTAACTTGTCAAACACTGGCTAATTTATTTACCTCTGAAGGTACACTTTATATGCTGAGATTAGTTGTTCTGTATGTAAATCCCTGAGCACACGATTGTGACTTCTTCTTGGAAATTAGATATAATTAAAAAGCAATGAAGAAGCAGGTTTTTAACCATGTAAATTCAACTCCTCACAGTTGGTTTGGGTGGTATATTTCCCTAAATGTATTTGAATATTTTAGTACTTGGTTCTTGTCACAAATTAAAATACTGCATTTTACTAATCACATTCAAATATGCCATGCAGGCACTTATATTTCCACTTGCATTTTCCAAAAGAAAATTATCTTAAAGTGATATCCATAACTACAATAAAAAGTATTCACTGTTCTACAACCTGGAAGAGTTATCTTACCTATCATCTTGACATAGCACTTCTTAAATCGACAGATTTTCCCTAATTTACCTACATGAACTTTCTCATTCTCACTCACCCTCAGCAAACCTTCAGTTCTTCTAAATTCCTTTATTCATTTATAGGACATATTTGTAGCAAAACGCTTTAAATGTTATTTATTTACCAACTGTTGTATGGGTGATAACTAAGAAAGAAAGCTAACTCAGGATTGTCAATTCCATTTTCTCATTAGGAACTGGAAATATTAAGGGGGGGGGGTTATGCGTAAGAAAAAACAAATGAAACAAAGAGTGCAATTCCACGATAACATTGCAAACCTATATTCCCCAAGATAAACATCTCTTCGCCAAAGACCACATCTTTTTCCTGACTAGCTCATTGTCAGAAATTATGGCATTTAATTATTTTCATCGAATGTAATTTAAGAATTTCTTTTGAGGTTAAGGCTACATACCTTCTGAGTTTGGATAGAAAGGCTATATCCTCATATATGACCAATGAACCAAGTGCTGTTATTTTGTGGAAAAGGAAAGTAAATATAGACAACAGTCAAAATATTTCTGGAAGTATGAGATGATATACTTAAAGTTTTAAAGTTAGTCAGCATGTGGCAAATGAGGTGGAAAACTGAAGCCATTATTGAGGGAGTATAAACTTGGTTTTCTTGGCTAACTTGCATGCTGACCTAAATCCGTCAATGTTGCATAGTTTCTATTACTACATGAAATGTAGGTACTCACAAAGACAGCTAAAAGCATTCAGATTCTACTTTCAGAAATTAAAATGACCACCTATGTTTTCAACCAAATAATATAAAAACTAACATTCTTCATGTGTAAATAAGCACTCAAAGCAAACAATGATGTGTCTTTTATAAAATGTGCACTGTGCAGCACAGTGAAATGGATTATTAGAAGCACCTACTTTAAATATCTATGTTAATAAAAGCTGGCAACTTAAGATTCTTATTTAGGTCCATTTTTGAATAAAAAATTGCATCCAAAGTACTGTGCTATATTCTGCACATAAATGACCAGAGGTCAGAATTCAAGTGCGCCAACAGCTCTAACGGTCAAAGTACACGTCAATTTTGCCAAAATTTTAAGAAACTCTGGTTGTCCAAAAGTGCCAGACAGATCCTTAATTTTCACTCCATTAGCTTTTGAGTTGTTTTGTGTTATCAGAAGAATACATCTCCCTTTTTCTTTAACAAATAAATGAGCATTTTAACTGCTCCACAGAGTTCTATCTTAGAAAAGTTGGTGGAAACACAGTTTATCAAATATAGTGTTTTGTTTCCCCAAATAAAACCATTATATACAGTGCTTAGCAAAAGCCCTGCTAGTAAACCATTTTTCAATATTTAGACAAAAAGAAAGATAATAGCCCTGCTAAGGACCGCTGCTTCTTACCATGTACTATAATAGAAAGCTTTCATTAGCATTTGACGGTAACAAATATTACCTAATGGGTACTGGTATTTCTCAATAGTAATTTCTAATCACAGTATTTCTATAAAGCTGTGAGCTTATTGCAGTGAACACTGTTCCTTCTCTACTTCTGGGGAAAAACCTAGGATAGTTAAAATTTGGAAAATGTGTTTATTTGGGAAAAACCAGAATAAGAAAACCCACAGCAGGACAAGGAGTGGGCAACCTGCCTCTAAGCAACAAATAGCTTTTGTGATGGGATTAAGGTTCCTAATAATAAAAGAGTAGACAGAAGAGAGCCAAGACAGTCAGCCACAGTCAGTATTAGGACACCACTGTAGTAAATATGGAGGGATAAAATTGACAAGCTAGTGTCCCCATCAGCAAACTTCTCCAGATAAGATCCCGTCTTCTAGTCCCCTGTAGGAGTAAAATTTCCACTTTTTCCTTTAGAGAAACATATTTGTATATTAATATTATTTCATTAAAGAGAAACTTTTCTTTCATCACCTAGCACAGAGCCTGGCACAATCTGACTTTGTACCAGGATAATGCCCACTTCCTGCTAGGAAATCAATGAATACTGAAGTTAACTCTCTGGGTCCATGTGAGAAGTTAGGAATAGACTCGAGGTTTCATTCACAAAGTACAATGGCAGCATTTTGATGCCCATTGGTTTAAGGACCAAAAAGAGTCCCTTTGGTAAAAATCCGAGTTACTTTTATGCATAGAGAATATGTGTCTCAGGGGTCCCAATTTCTATTTTTCAATGTTTTTTTTTTTTTTTTGCCTAATAAACATATATTTCAAAAAGAGAGTATAGGCATTTGTGACATCTTGAAACAAGGCTCATTAAACTATCATTTTAAATCTCACAACAATTAATAACCTGGTAGAAACAAAAAAGATCTAGATATTTTTCCCTGGTTCTTCAAGAAATATTGATGTCTCAGTTTTTGTAGATTTTTTTTTTAAAGGAAAGCTGTAGGCAGGAATGAAAGCCAGGAGGCAGACAGGAAGAGAGAGGAGGAAAGCAGTTTTATTGATTTTATTTAGTTGTTCATCTTGGTTTTTTCCCCCAGCCCTGGGATGAGAACCTTGGATGAGTCCTTAGAATGTATAAGAACTGTGGCCTGAGGTGGTGGACCAAACCACTATACCACCAGGGTGCACCTGTGAGTTTTTTAGTGGAAATCTTGGGTGCAAAAGCCAAGAATACAATAGAATAGAAAATTAATGGTTTACTAGTATCTCAAAATCCCATACAAATATAAGAGCAGAAAGGGTAAGGAAAGGTGTCCTCTAATTTTCAAGGAACATGATCCAATACTTTGAGAAAGTATAAGATTTAACTATAAGTGCCTTTGACATGTGAGGATGAAATTCTGCTTCAGTCTTTTTGGCAAATAAATCTACCTTTAATAAAGGCAGCATGCAGTAATAAATTGATCTAGTGCAATTTATATTTTAAACCAATTTAAGAAACTTACATGGAATTATTTTTCAACTTAAAATTAAGCATTTGTTTTAGAATGCCCTATCATGGAGAATCATAAAGAAAAAGAAGTGTTTATTGACTTTTAGAACTAGCCATGGTGATAATGTAAACTTGATGATAATTAACATGTAAAACTTGAGACTTACCAAGATATAATTCTATTCCTATTTGAAGACTTTAAATTCTTTGTAGAATAAAATCATGGATACAATATCTTGTAAAAAGTAGACACTTACTTGACATGTAGTTTCTTTATCCAAAGATCCAAACATATAGTATTCAACAATCGCTCAAACACCAAGAGACAGTTATCAGCAAATACCATAGAAAGTTTTGAAAATCCACCCTGTAAAAATTATACAACTAACTACAATCTTTCTATAACATCACATCTTGCCTCATTGTTCTTATCTATGCAATAAATTTGATTGGGTAGTATTAATTAACAATCTTTTCTACTCCAAATGTGTCATGATTCTACATTCAATATATGAACAATTATCAGGAGAATTATGTTATTAAAATAAAGAAAGAAAAAAAAAAGCAAACAAAAATCAACTGCAAAACTTGGCTCCTGTCCTGGAATTGTAATATTTCAGAGTTCAATTGTACAAAGCATCTCATCAAACTTATTCAAAACTTTATAAAAAATTAAAATCACACAATATGAAGCAGCAGATTATAGCACAGATTCTTAATTAGTGTGCACCTTGGTCATTTGAGACTGAAAGCCAAAGATGACCCAAGGTTCTTGAGTTCATTTGATTTCAACTCCACACTAACTCCACACAAGTGACCAAGCATTAAAGTTTTGTACTGGTTACGGGCAATTTTTGCCCTACGCAAATGTCATTTATATAATTAATTCAAAGCCTTAAGGGAAGACACTGTGTAGCTGTCTTTGTTCTTTGGAGGAAACAGGATGAACGCAGATTTGAAGCTAGACTCTACAGTGTCAGACTATAAGGAGCGAATGTGGCAGCTTCTATCCAGCATGCTCTTCTACAATGTGACCTTGACTGCTCCATCAAGAGATAGATTTCAGTTCTCTTCCCCTGGAATCTGGACTGGCCATCTGGCTCCTTTGTAACTTCCCAGGCTAGTTCAGCCAGAGCCTGGTTCTCTTAGGACTCTAGTTCTGGGGAACATCACTTATCCTGTAAAGAAGTTCAATTATCCTGAGAACATGCTAAAAAGGCCAGTCCCAGTTGAGCCCAGATGCCCAGTCATTCCCATCATGCTGCTAAAACAGTGAATGAAACCATTTGGAGGAGTATCCTGCAGTTCCAGATGTTCCAGTCCCTACCCATTCAAGTCACCCTCAGCTATGGCCTCAGAAACCCTAGAGAAGAGACAAGCCATCTTTATTATGCCATATCTGAATTCCTGACTCACAGAAGTCCTGAACATAATAAAATGATTGCAATTTTACACCACTGATGTCTGGAGTGGTTTGTTTCCTGGCATTAGTAACTAGGACACTCTTGGTAAAAACCTATCTTCATTACTGATTGAAAACTTGAAAATCTTACCCAAATCCCCAATTTCCTCAATAATAGATAGGGTAACATTTTAAGTTAGTGAGGTTGGGAATAACTGAGATGTTTGGCTTATAATAGTATTGAACAAAAACCATGCCCTGGTAGAGTAGTGACCCTGGGTTTGAAGAGAAATAACCAGTGTGAATAACTAAATAAAATAAAATGCTTCTACCTCCTCTCTTCCTGCCTACTAGCCTTCATTTCTGCCGGCACTTTTCCTTAAAAAGAAAAAAAAAAAAGGTAATTAGATAATAGTTTTGTGATCATATCTAGCATAAATGCTAGGTAATGCATATCAAAATTTAAATGTGAAACTAACAACCTACTTCCTTATTCAATACAAAGAACATTTACTACACTTATGTGTGTGTAGAGGCATGGGGGAAGGCTTCAATTCTTAAAAAAAAAATAAAAAAACACTTTGGGTTTGTTTTTCTGAATATATAATAAAGAAATGCAACCTAATGGGGGAGTACTTTCACATATCTAATCTTTATGATAAACCTTTTGAAGATATTAAGTTGTATGAGGTCTCATGATTGATTGATGTGTGGCCAAGTTCAGGGTAATTAGAATCTGAAATCTCATATTCTCCACAACTATTCTGCCTTCCTACAGTACTGGTTATAATTAACGCAGTTTACATAGACATCTGCTGTGGCATCTAGGTATTGTAGTATAGGGATTTATTTTAAAGCATAAACAATGTTTTCCACTAATATATCTAGTAGCAGTAGTTTAAGTAGTCATATTATTCAACAGAAACATAAAGGAAATTACTAAAATGTATTCCTGACAGAAGACAAAATCTATTGCTTGAGATGTGCTTTTGTTTGTTTTATTTTGAAAATGTTTTATGAAAGCCCAGGCTTTACACACGCCCTTCAAATCCCTCAGCTGACAAAAATTGATCTAAATAGCTCCCTGGAGATTACCATCTTTCTATAAATGCGAGCAAAGGAGGAACTATATCTGCCCACAAATTAAAATGTCCTTTGTAAAAGTCAATCTGGGGAACTTAAAAATCTTTGGAAATGTTAAAAGAAAATCATGGAGCTCTTGAAATAAGCTATACTTGGTTTTCTCTGATTTATTAATTGAGGAAGTTTTAGCACTAAGTACTACTGTTGACTTTCTACATGTCTACATCTATGCTGTGTAGATTAAATAACACTGCATTTGTTCTACTTATGCTCTTTTTCAGGAAGCCAGAAGAGGGTATAACTGTTCTTCTAGGCTTGCTGAGCTATTTGTAAACACGCATCAATATCAACTCGTTTCAAGCATCAAGCTGAACCTTCCCTGGAGCAAAATACATTGTGAGATTTCCTAATTAAGGTATGAATTCAAAATATGCACAGATGATACATATCTGACCTAAGAATCACTATGTATCTCAGATTTTCTATGATTGGTGGGTATTTAGGGAGATTGGTTTATCGTAACTACTACCTAAGACAGGTTTTCTTATAATGCCTTTTAAAGTGTATTTTTATACTAAAGTTAAAAAAAACTACATATAAAGGATTCTTAAAGGAACCTCTTTATCAGTTGAAAATAATAATTTTCACCTGTTATTAGCATATAGCGCACTGCCATTTCAAAACTGCCAGTGACTCATGTTACAAATGCAGCTATTTTTAGGACAGTGCAGGAATGATGTTAACACTATTCCTTGAAAAAGGCACTATTTGATCAAGTATCGTGTGGATAGAGAACATGGATTTTTTGGATGGAAAGATGGATACATGCACTATTATATCCCCAAATGACTCTCAGTAAAATGTATTTATTTGGCCATCTGTATGTCCTTGCTTTTTGCTTAGTCAATCAATCATGCAGACATCAAAAAGCAATCTGCTTTATATCAAATAACTACATTTTTGTGAGTTAAGACAACAACAATAAGAACATAAAATCACCCTAGAGGATACAGCACTTTTGACGTTGAGTGTAGGGAGTCGCATTCTGAATACTCTTGTATTGAATACTAAGGATTCTCTTGTGTTATTGCTATGAAGCCCTAACAACAATATTCTTTTTAAAAGTTATCGAAACTAAATGTGACTAAGCAAAAGTCTACAACATGACTCTCAATTTTAAAATAAGATTTATTAAAAGGTTGCCAAAATCGGTACTGGAGAAAACTATCCTTAGAAGGAAATTCTGTGGCCAGCAGCCATGTGAGTACTACCTATTCTAAACTTCCTAACAAGCACACTTTATTATTTTTTGTTTCCACCAAGACTGACAGCCAATTAGCCCCTTTCTCATTTGTCTTTTTGGAAAAGTTATAGCTTACGATGAATGCCTGGACTGTGCCCATACAGTGAATAGGGACACCAGAGAAGAAAAGCATTACGGTTGACTGACACCCGGATTACTGGTTCATACTAGAAGTGCTGACGCAACCTTCAGTACACTAGGACACAAAAGACATGGTTCTGCTTTCATTTAAAATCATAAAACAGGTTATAAGCAGTAAATGACGCATACTTGGTACCAATATTAAAATGCAGCTTTAAAAATAATGGCTCTGGGGAAAGTTTCAGTAGGAACTGGGCCTAAGTAGGACATAACATCGTCAATAGAAATATTCTTGAAATTTCCCTTCTGTAAATACAAGCTTGCCTCTTCATGGCAGTTTTAATTCTAATTAAGAAAAGGGGTTTTAATTAAGCCCTGAAGATCCTTGTGAAGGGCCTTCAGTAAAACTGTCCTTGGTGGTTCCTCCGGAGGTAATTCATTTGGAGAGACAATGAAGTGGATCTCTTAAAAAATCTTTAGAAAAGACATTTCCCTCCCTGCTTTCTGCTACTCCACATAGCAAACAGACTGAGAAAAGCTGCCTGCCCTTTAGAACAGGCAAGAAAAGCATCACTGGTTTCAAATCAAGCTTCCTCTCTCATTTCAAAACACTGGTAGATAGAAGGTTCAAGTCCACAGAACATTTAAGGAAGCACATTTTATAAAGTGGGGGAGATGGAGCATTTTCCATATTTTATCTCATTTCCTCCTGCATCTCCTCCACTACCTTGGAGAGGAAAAATGAATTGCTACTACATAAAGTCAAGAACTTCGTCCACATATGTTTAGGAACTATATACTTTCTCTGGGATGAAAATTATGTTTTAAGCAAAATAAAACCAAGGCTGATTTTTAAGGAACTCAAATAGAAATAAATGCCCGGGTATGAGTTTCATCGAGAGAGAAAAATAACAGGTTTGGAGGGGGAAAAGGGATCAGAAATGGTACTAGCCTCAGATTTTTACCTGACAGAGTCCGATTACCCTCTACATTTGCATTAAGCTCGCCTCTCCCTATTTCCTTGCCTAGGGGGGGAAAGGAGCTGAGATAAATGGGTAAGGAGGCAATTAAGAAAAGATTAGCAAACACTGCATACCACTCAGCAAACTGAGCTGCCTTCTCCCTATTACCCACATTCCTGGCCAAGAGAAAAGGATATGGGCATGAAAAGAAAATGGGAGTTTGAAGCTGGTTTTTCCAACCTATCAGAAAAGTCTTTATGTAATCAGGGGGCTATTATTTCACGAGACAGTGGGAAAGGGGCAAAAGCTTTGTGTTGCTAAGGAGACATGCTGGAGCTGGCATTTCAACATAAATTTCCATTTCTATTGAAGAGGAGAAGGAAAAGATATTTTCTCCAAAGTTTATTTGGATCTCCTGGTTACAGAAGAAAGGCATTTTACCAATTTATTTTATCTTTAGTTGTAAACAACCAGCCCTGAAAGAATTAAGAGACCTAAATGTTGACCTCCTGCTGCCAACCAGGTCCCTCCACAGTGAATTAAGTAACAAAGACAAAACCCTTCAATTGGAATTTTGAGATACTATCAAAGAAAATGTCTTTTGTAAACAGAAATTTAAATTTATGGGTAAAACTTAACCAAGTGAACTAATCTCTCTTACAAGGAACCAAGACAAGAGTAAACCAGACTTTTGTTTTTTTTTTTTAATGCTATTTCAACTTTGTTGGAACTTGAAATGTTTCCAGTAAAAGCTTTATAAATAGTCCCACAGAAGACATGAAACTGTCACGAAGGAATTTAATGAGTTTTTCAGGGAGGGATGTGTGTGTGTGTGTGTGTGTGTGTGTGTGTGTGCGCGCGCGCGCGCGTGTGCGTTTGTGTGTAAAATCTCAGGGAGGTCCTCTATTCTTTCTCTGCAATGATACCAGCAGCTGAAGAATCAAGATTAGTGAGGAAAAAAGCTTTTGCAGCAAGAAATCCGAAGTTGGGTGATTCCTGCTAAGGGTGCAAAGTGGCTCTGGGGAAGGCAACCTGGGGGTCAAGGAGAAAGTAAGACAGTAATGCCCCTTTGGGGCTGGTTCTCCACCCTCCACCTCATCCACTTGGAACTTCTAATGCTGACTGAAAAAGTCACAACTTTCCAGGTATCTGGAGAAGAGAAAGAAAGGTCTGGAGGAGAGAAGCGGTATCTGGAGCGGGAAAGACCGGCAACTCCTAACCAACGAGAGTCACCAAAAAAGGAAAGGAAATTAAGCCTGTTCCGCTTCCAGCTCTCCAGATCTCTCAAAAATGTAAGGAAACATAATCCACACCCGAACTCGGTGGAGAAGCCCCGAGAAAGTGGTGGAACAGGCAGAAACGTGGGCATTCGAGGTAAATTCCGGCAAACCCCACCTTGAGAGTGGGTGAGACTGAGCGGAGAACCCACAGCATCTTGGGGGAGTTGGGGCGTTTCTTTGCGTGTTTCTTTAACGCGGGTGTGGAAGGCGTTGCATTTTTAACACAGCCACATGGTTCTCGCCTTAAATGATAACAATTACCAAAAATAGCAGACGTGTTACTCCAGAGCCCGAAGAATGGCCACCGGAGGAGGGAG
>RJWH01006951.1:0-46738 GCA_004363575.1 Solenodon paradoxus | reverse complement strand
GCCTGCTTTGTGTTTTAGGCAGGGCACACAGATGCACCCAATAAATGCATGTGAAAAGGCAGAAGAGAAAGCAATGAGGACAATGTGCCGCCTGCCCCTGCTGCCTCCCCAGCACCTTTCTTCCTCACCCGTCACAGTCCCCTGTCCATCTCTTGAAGGTGTAACTGAGTTCAGATCTCTCTTGAGGTGCTGCACTAGGCTTGTCCTCCCTCCAGGAGCTTCAGTTTCCTCACCTGTATTATAAGTCATCCTGTTGACCTTGAGGAACTGTAGGGGCCACGTGAGATCAGAATCTGCCAGTGTGGGCTCCTGTCGCCTTCCCAAGGAGTGCCTCAGAGCCTCGGCAGTAGTGCCTGAGCACTGTCCCGTGATCCGGGCTGAGAGCGGGACTCCACAGTGTTTCTACCCGCCCTATGAAGTCTTACTCAGAGCAGCAATAGGGGAGGAATGAAAGTCAATATTATAAAAAGATTGATTGGTGTGCCCTGGTGGAGCCATGGTTGGAGCACTCACCTCCAAAGGAGCACAGGCCACATACTCCTGGATTCAAGTCGTGGGTCTGGGGAAAACAACCAGAGTGAACAACTAAATAAAAATTAAACACGTCCTCCTATTTCTGCCTGCCTGCCTGCTCACCTTCATTCCTGCCTGTACTTTTCATTAAGAAAAAAAAAAAAAAAAGAACTTTCAACTTGCAGAAGAATCTTTTTATTTTTATTTTATTGTATTTATTTTTTCACACCAAGAAAAAACATAATTTATCACATTAAATTCTTATTTCAAAAGACACTCAGGAGAGTACAATAGATTGGATATTTCCAAAACAATTAAACTGCAAAATGAATATAGTGGATTATATGAAAAGTCATAATATAAGCTTGAGTCACAATTTCTTAATTTAGAAAAGTTAAAAGTTGTAATTATCAAGAAGAATGAGGTAACTAAAAAGAAAAACAGCGTGATGAAAGTAAAATTGAAGAATTTTGAAGAGTGTTATCTTTCCAAACTAAACAATATTCATAGCAATAAAACTAAACAGAATAAAACATTAAGCCCATAGGATCTGGGCATAAAAGATAAATTCGAACCCTGTCTCTGACACTAGTATACTGTAAAACCTTAGGCAGATTTCTTAGCTTCATTTTTCTCATCCATTAAATGGGGATAATAAACTCTACATCATAGGCTTATCTTAAATAATATATGCCAAGTTTTTGAATAGGCCCCACAGAATAATCATGGTCAAAGAAATTGAAGAGGTAATCAAAAGTCTCCCTAAAAATAAAAGTCCAAGACCAAGGAGTTTCACCAAACCCTCGGAGAAGAATTAATACCTATTCTACCCAAACTCCTCCAAAATATCGAAGAACAGGGAACACTCCCAAACACTGTCCATGAGGCCAACATCACACTGATACCAAAAACTGACAAAGACATCACCAAAAAAGAAAATTATAGACCAAGAGCTCCAATGAGCATAGATGAAGAGGTCTAACAGACGTGTCTTTAAGTGGGGTTCCTTTGCCCTTTACATAGAATTTTTTATTTAGAATTTTTTGTAGAACTGATTTTGTGGTGATAAATTCCTTTAACTTCTGCTTATTGGAAAAGCTTCTATCATTCCTTCAGTACTGAATGCTAATCTTGCAGATTGAAAACACTTTTCTTTCAGTCTTTTGATCATGCCATTCCCTCCTGGCCTGTAGAGTTTCAGTTGAGAAATCCACTGAAATTTTATGTTGATTGCCTTGTATGTAACTCATTCTTCTCTGGATGCTTTTAAGACTTTTTTTCCCTTATCTTGTATTTTTGACATTTTAATGAAAATGTGTCTAGGTGTAGGTCTGCTTGGGTTTCTTTTTGAGTTTCCTGGGAATGGAGACTTGTTTCATTCTTCAGGTTAGGGAAGTTTTCAGCTATTGTTTCTTCAAATACAGTTTCTGCCCCTTTCTCTTTCCCTTCTTCTGGGACCCCTATAATGCGAATGTTATTTCTTTTGATGTTATCCCATAGGTCTCAATGCTGTCTTCATTTTTTTTTTTTTCAGTCTTTTATCTATATGCTCATCTGCTTGAGTGAATTCTTCTACACTATCTTCTAGCTCAATGATTCTATTGGAGGCTTCATTCATACTATTCTTGAGTCCCTCTATTGAATTCTTTAGGTCAGTTATTGTGTTCTTTATTTCTTTGACATCTGTTTTGAGCTACTTCATTTCTCTCTCTCTTTTGTTGTTCTCTTTTTCTTCCTCTATTGTTTTCTTGATTTCCATGGTACGTTTATCACTAAATTCATCCACAGGCAGTTGTAGACATCTGTTGTGTTCACATTTTCCCCTGGGTTTTTCATTGGATCCATCATTTCTTGTATATTTCTCTGTGTCTTTGATCTATTTGGGATTCTGTTTATGTTTCTGTGGATTAGGTCTCCCTGCAGTGATGGCCTTGTGTAGGGTACTGACTTGCACTGAGTAAACCTGAATCTTGGTTTAAACCCTGGGATTTCTTGAGTTTTGTGGAATCACCACTGGTTGGATTTGTTGAAGTTCTTACATGGGCCTCTGTTGCTGCCTGAAAGTTCAATCTGTGGGGTTGGAGTTTGTGTGATGGATGCAGCCTTCCCCCAGCGTCCCAGCTCCCAACCTCAGTGATCACCTTGCTGTTGATCCACCATTAGCAATCAGGCTGCAGCTTCACTTCCACCCACAGGGTGGCGCTAGTGGGTAATGCCCAATCTCCTGGAAGACTCTTCTTCCTTTAAGCCTGAGGACAGGATTTCCCATGGGTGGGTCCTGTGTTCTGGGACTCTATCTGGAAGGGGTTCAAGGTAGGCAGTTCTCTTACCTGCCTTTAGTTGTGGTGAAGCCCAGTGTAATTTTCCCATGGTCTCCTGCTCAAACCACAGGGCACTTGCACTTTGTACCTAGACCCTGTCCCCTGGCTCTGTGTCCCGGTCCCACGTGGTGGTCTCTCTGCTGCTTTCATGATTCCTGGGAGGGCTGTGCCTCCCGCAGTTCCAGTCCAGTCCCTCCTCCATGGCTGGATCCCAAGTCTGAGTCTGTGGTGTAAGTGAGCCTGGAGGTTTTTGCCTACCCTTGGTTGTCGCAGTTGCTGCTGTGTCTCTACAGCCTCTGTGCCCGGTGTTCCTCACTGCTTACTTCTAGAAAGTGGGTAGATTTCTTGTTGTTCTGTGGTGGGGACATGAGTCTCGCTTGTACCAGTTGCCATCTTGACAGGAAGTTGAGAAGAATCTTTTTAAAAATCAGTAATCAGGAAAAATGAGAAGGATTAGTTGGATAAGAAAGGAAAACACAGGTGGGCCCAGAGGGTATTCTGTTCAGTGAAATAAGTCAGATGCAAAAGAGACAAAGTATGATTTCATTCCTGTGTGGTAAGTAGCAAAACAAAAGAACTAGGAAAAAACACAAAAACAAAATACAAGTCTTAGACAATAAGAACAGTTACCAGAAGAGGAGGAAGGGACGTGAGTAAATCAGATGGGAAAAAAAAAGTGTTAATTATATGGTGATGGAGATGGACTTTTAAAAAAATTAGATATTTATTAAATATTTTCATGTTACATTCATTTTTAATATTGATATTATCTCAGTCTATATTTCACACCGCACCCTCCACCAATGTTCCAGTGTCCTTTACCACCTTTCCCCTTCTTGCCACCCTTCCCCCTTCAGTCCCAGTCATCATCTTGTGCCCTGAGAGCTTTTACTGGGGTTTATTTATTTGTTCATTTCATTATATTCCACGTGAGTGAAACCATCCTATATTTCTTTTTCTTTCTGACTTATTTCACTTAACATGATCTCTTCCAGTTCCATCCAGATTGTTGCAAAGGGCACAATTTCATTTTTTTTTTTAGTAGCTGCATAGAATTCCATTCAGTGTATATATATATATATATATGTATATATATATATATACATATATATATAAATATCACAGCTTCTTTATTCAGTTATTTGTTGTTGGACATTTATTTCCATGTCTCGGCTATTGTGAACTGTGCTATGAATATTGGGTGAAAATATTTTTTTATTATTAGAGATTTTGTGTTCTCTGGGTAAGTGCCCAGGAGTGGGATTGCTGGACCCTGTCTTTATTTGTTTGAGGGATCTCTATACTGTTTTTCCAAAGAGGTTACCCCAGCTTACCATCCCACCACCAGTGCAGTAGAACTCCTTTTTCCCGACACCCCCAACACTGCTAGTTCTTTTCATTTCTTATTTTTTAATGTAGGCTCTTCTTACTGGTGTGAGGTGGCAGGAGATGGACTTTCGTTATTGATCAAATGTAGTACATACAGACGTTTATTTATAAGGCTGTATTCTTGAAATCCCCATGTTCTAAACCAATGCTGCATATGTAATATATATTATGTATTATACGAGCATGATAGTTTATATTTAAATATATAGAATGAAAAAATTTTTCAACATTTAACCCCAAACATTTCAAAATAGAATTTCAACAGAAACCCAGTTTTTGTTTTTATTTTTTTAATGAACAAGATGATTGGCAGAGAAAGTAGATTTTGATCTTGCAAACTTACCCAAATTCTTCTGAGCCCGGCTCAGCCTGGGAAATAACGTAGCCGCCTGAGAACAGCTTCCCCCAGATTATCTCAGAGACTTGATAAATTATTAAATAATATTAATTCTTTGGATTGACACGAAATGATAAAATACTGATGCAAAATGAAAATGGAAGTTGCACAGACATCACCACCTGAGGAAACATGGCTACTTGACCCAGAGGACTGGCCCTGGCACTGTAGGGAGAACTGGGGAATGGCTCTTGCTGTACCCTGATTGGATGGATAATGAATACACTTTCTGAAATATCAGGCTGAGTCACCAGCAATCAACCCAACAGCCCAAGTCAAGACCACCATCAGCCCAAGAAGTCACGCATCATGGTGACCACCCTTAGAAGTTACCTCCTTCTCTGGTTTTGCCAGCTACAAGAAATGGGGCCTTCCGCATGTACCTCTGCCTGAAAACCCACCCGTCTGTCCTGTGGAATTTTTGGATGCCAGGAACCCCCATATCACTTCCCTTTCCCCTGACCACACAGCGCTTGGAAATAAGATCTCACATTTGGGGTTTTAGTTTTTATTTTATAAGAATATAGCATGCTGAAACAGGAAACCAGGGAGTACAGAATGCATATGGAAGAACCAGTTCCAGTTGTCAACAATAAATAAATATTTAACAGTGTTCCTGACTTGTGCTAAGAGGTTCCCAGCATGTGGGGAGAGGTAGCCTGCGGGGCAGGGCACTGTCAGCTCCTGTTGAGATTCTCCAGTAAGGGGCAAAGGGAAATTACAATAATAAATAGCAATCACACCGCAACAATAACAAAAATCATATTAGGACAAATGATATAAAACCCACAATATGTTAGACTTAAATAACTCCCTCCTGGAGGCACTCCCAGTACAGAAAGAGTGAGGACTGGGCATAGGGGCTGCCTGCTAGGGGCTCCCTATCCTGGGCTCCTGCACCAGTCCTACCACCAAGTTGTTCAATGACACTCTGAGGGACAAGTAGGCTCTAATCCCCTGGTTCTACTCTTCCAAGCAGTGTCTATGCTCCATTCCCATATCCTCAGGGTCCTGATCATTTCTCCCAGTACATCAGTAAGTGCCCCATTTCACAGCCACAGGAAAGGGACATGAGGCTCCACTTCCATTCTGAGGCATCTCTTCCCCTGTGCTCATGTTCCCCCCCAAAACCAGCAGCTTGATTTCAACAGGTCTTGTGGGAATTGCCAAGAGGACTTTTTCCTCAATGTCTTGCTCGTCCTTATTACACTCTGTTGGGCCAGGGAGCTGGGCTCACCAGGGACCCATACCTTCCTCACATGACCCCACCTACCTTCAGGGCATCACCAAGCTCAGAGAGGCCATATCCCAGTAGGAAACCAGCCCTTGGAGGACCCTGCCCACAGGTGGACACTGCTGCAATCACAGGGTCAGGGGCCACCTGCCAGAACACCTAGGTTCATTTCATACCAGCAAGATGGCCCCTCCTGGGGCAAGGGCTGGTGGCCCCCACTGATGTGGGGCCGGCTTCAAAGGTCAGCATTGGAGGTATAAAAATCTCAGAGGGGACATTGTCCCATTGGCTCTGTGACCTTGACAAGACTTGGAGGCTGGACCAGAATGTGAAGGGCCTGCTAAGGACCTGGATGGCCTACAACAGCTCCATACCAGGGCTCCTCCATGCTCGGGACAGTCTGGGACTCAGAAATAGGACACAGTGTCAACTGTCCCACAGGGAAGGCTGACCAGTTGTCTTCCCTCTCTCGTTTGCAAGTGTCCCTTATGTGCGTGTCCCCTAAGCCATGTTGCCAGTGCCCCTTGAGAACACGTGCCAACGACAAGTTCTGCTCCCCCACTTCCCCAGAGCCCCTCAAAGCCTGTCTTCAGCCCTCTCTGGACATCCAGGAGGGGGCCCTCGTGTGTGTAGGCTTCAGTCCCACAGTCCTGGTGGAGGGTGTGGCTTCCCAACGAGGCCGTGATGGCTTTTCCTCATGGTCCACTCGCACTTCATTGCAGAGCCCACCTGCCACACAGGGGCTGCGCCTTGGGGTGGGTGACACAACCTCTCTCCCCACTGGCTTCTCACTGCCAGGGGCTCAGGTGTGGGAGGGCTCGGCCAGGCTGCAAGTGGACAGAGAGGCCGAGGCTTGGGTGGCCAGGTCCCGGTAAGCAGGTGACTTCAGGAAGCGTGGGTACGAGTCTTTTTCCATGAGGGTGCGGGTCTTCCCCTGGGCCACATCGAAGCAGGTGACCGTGGTGGCCTGCAGGTTGGTCCTGGTCAGCTCTCGGGTCTCATGGTCTATGTTCACCTGTGGGAAGGAGACCAAGAGGACAGGTGAGTGTGGGGAGGGTGAGGGTGGGGGCGGGGGGTGGGCAAGGCCTGGGGTCACGGAGGTGGGGTGTGGCAGGGCACTAGCTTCTGACCCCAGATCCTGGGTCTCCTGACTCAGGACTAAGGGGCTTATCCACTTGGACCTGTGCCACATTGGATCCCGTGTCTGCCTCCAACCTCAGAATTACGAGGCCATGTTCAGAATGAACAGTGTTCTTTCCTTCCTTCATTCTCTGTCTCCTATGTCGTCTTGTCAAAGAGCCTGCTCCCTACTTCCTCTCCCCTCCACCTGGACTTGGTTGCTGTCATCCTCACCCATTAGGGCAGAGACCTTTGGTTCACAGCCACATCCCAATGACCACAGCAGTGCTTGGCAGCATGTAACTGGTGTCAGGAAGTCTTTAAAAAATGCTGAAAGCATTAAAAGTGCTCAGGAAATGAGACAAAATGATACAAAAGCCAGGCACTGCTCCAACCCTCCACAAGGTGGCCCCATTTTCTCAAGTGCTGATGCCACACAAAAAAGTTAAGGACCACAGGGCCCACAGGTCAGCCAGGGGACTGAGACAGCTTACACAGGGCCCTGGGATGACCTGTCTCCCTGTTGTGTGTTTTGAGCCTCTAAAAAGGGCTTAGTTTACAAATGTGGGAATGACCAGAAACATCTACCAACCCGCCAGCCCCATCGGTGTCTGAGGGCACATGGGACAGTCTGAGCATCACAGTGCTCAGGACAGCACAGCGCTCGGCTCTCCTAGTCTTGGACCACAGAAGCCCCTCTCCCTGTGCCCAGAAGGTCACTCTGCTCCTAAACCTGTCCTCTGCTGCCCCACCACGTGCTCTCAGAGGGGCGGGAGCAGGCAGGCTTGGGAGGGTCACCAACACGTGGAGCTCTGACCTCCTTCGGAGCGTCACTGCGGACAAACTCCTCAAAGATCCCGTGAGCCCGGGAGGCCAGCTTGGCAGACGACCGGATCTTCTTGAACTCCTCGCAGGCCAGCCAGAACTCCAGGTTCTCCTCGCTGAACTCCGTCTTCAGGAAAGCGTGGAAAGCAGCCACTCCGTCTGGGGTTGGGGAGAGCGCCAAGGAGACAGGTCAGAATGCAGGGTGGCCAGGAATAAAAGAAGAAACGACAGCAATTGTAGTTAATGGCTATTTTTAGGATGTAATTTTCTTGAACAAGGACCCGCCTTTGTGTAGTGAACAGAGGCTGGTGCACTCAGGGGTCATTATTATTATTACTACTACACCATTATGCGCCCACGCTTTCAGCACCCTTCATGTGTTGGCTCCAAAGCACATGAGGACACACGTGCTACCCACAGACACACACACCAGGGCCCACACTCACTTTTACTGCTCAGCAGCAAGTCGAAGGACTCTCTCCACCCCAGCACCTCTTCTGAGGAGTTTCTGCTAAAGAGAACAAAAAACCCAAGATTTAATTTAAACACACACGCACAGCAGGACTCCCAGCCACCACTCAGATGGAACTGCACGGTTCACACAGAGACCTGCTGGGAGATTACTGGAGCTGGGTGTGGGGTAACAGTGCTGGTCTGGAGGACAACTCAGAAACTAGAAGCCAAAGCCCGGCATCTTTCGGCCCCTGGTGACTCTCTCTCAGTCTGCCTCTACTGTGCACAATAGTTTCTATATCAGACGCTCAGGTCTTTGTTTTCACACTTGCCCAAGGACCAAAGAGTCTCATGAATAGAAACTACCAGGCACAGATGATGCTCAGTATGAAAGTGGTGCCATGGAAGGCGCACAGCAACGGGAGTAGACTCACTGATGGAAAACCTGTGTGTGGCCTCGGCCCCTGTCCTTGCCTTGGTCACACAGGCAAGCACATCTCCAGACGGGGGAATCTGGTAACTAACATGCAGATCCTGGGAACACCTACTGGTGGGCTTAGAACCTGGAACCCCACACCCAGAAATCCATGAGCCAAGGAGACACAGCAGAACAGCTAAATGCCCTACTGAAATCTCCAGGAAGGGGTTGCCACATCCCACCTGCAGACCCTGATTTCTCCTGGCCTATTCCTTCTCATGACTCTATTCCTAATCTGGCCCCTCCCCTTAGGATCCTTTGGTGGTCAGCAGGACTTACCCCTCTCTTCTGGGTTTACTGCTCCCGTCGAGCTTGCCTGCACACCCGTGATCAGAGCCCAGGTCTGATTTGTGAAGGAAGATCCCCAGGCGTGTCTTGAACTCTTTGGCTCTGGGAAGACAGAGCATGAACACGTAAGGATTCTCCCTCTGTTCAGTCGCGGAGAGGTTTATGGAGTCACAGAAGTGTTTAGGGTGGTATGAACACCTAAATTCCAGTCTCGAAGGTTCCTGGGGCCCAGCTTTTGCTTCTAATTCGTGTCATGAACCTCCGAAGCAGGAAAGCAGTGTCTGAGCTTTCAGACCAGCAACAGTGGGTCTGAACATTCTGGGTTTATGGCACTGCATACAGGAGCTTTCTCAGCTAAGCCACCCTCATCTCTCCTTGAGCCTGTCGATTAGCAGAAGGCTCAGCACCCTCTGGGCTTGTCAGGAATATTTATGGAACCATGTGGAAACCAATCCCTGCCTTTATCTTTGCCTATCCCAGCTCCAGCTCCAGCAAGAACTGGGGACTACTGAGTAGTGGCCTGAACTCTGAGCACACCCCTCCTCCGTGGACCCACAAAACCCCACTACTTTCCCGGGGCCAGTGCAGGCTGTGACCCTAGATCTGAATTGTGGAATAAAAACTAAGTGCTTAAACTGTAGCATGAAACCAAGTGCTTAAGAAATGTCCACGTGTCCTTTCTGCAGCCAGTCTTCAGCAGGTCACCCAAAACAGACTTATTTTCAGAGAATGGGAACCGACTGGAAGCAGTGGTCCCTTTACTTTTCAAGTCACTAGCGTCCCATTCTCCATGCCCTCCAGGCCCCCAAGCCTGCCCTTAGACTCCCCAGAGGTGGGTGGATAAGTTCCACAGAACAATCTTCTCTTACCTCTCTAGGCAGGTGGTGGGGAAGCCGGTCAGGGTCCGGCACATGGCTGCGGGTACAGGGCAGCACGTCGTGGGGACGATGGTGGCGTGCTCCAGGGGTCAGAGGCACAAGGCAGCAGACTAGGCAGCAACAACTCCTTCCCGCAGGATTCGTTAACCTAACCGCGCAAGGGCAGCCGCGGCTTTTATTCCCTTGGAGGGGCGGGGCGGGGGTGGTGTCAACGACCAATCGGTGAGCGGGGCTGAGAGCGGTGAAGGCGGAGGCGGGGCCAGGAGTCCGGCAGGCTGGGCTTCAGGCCGGGGCTGCACTGCCCCTCCCGCTCCCCACATTGCAGCACAGGGCACACCAGCTGGCCCTCCTCCTGAGTAATTTAATGTGAAAAACACCCACGGCCTCTAGGAAAAGATGACAGGGTGATAGCAGGGTTTGCAAGAAAGTAGCGAATGGGGGCAGCCACAGGGCGTGTGTCACAGCCTGAAGAACCAGAGAACAGGGATCAACCTAGGCAAAACAGCATCCATTATGCTGACAGCTACACGTCTCATCGTCTCATCGTCTCATCATCGTCCCTATTTTATAGATGAAGAAGTGAAATCAGAAAGATGCCCAAGATCCCAGAGTTGGAAATAACAGCCCTGTGGGGAGGAGGGGAAGATTTATGGAGCATCTATTATGTTCCAGGTATTTTTAATAAAGTAGAAAAGGCAAATAATTTACTCAAAGTTACACTAAATCAGCTTTAGTGCCAGAATTCAAATATGAATTTATCAAGCTTTTTCCACTGTTTCTGCTCCCCACATTAGAATCCCACCAGCTCTTAAGTGATGCATGACCCTAGAGCCAAGCAGTTGCTAGTTTAGTGACTTTATTTCAGAGATAGAGGTAATAAAATCCCGGCCTGTCTCCTTGGCCTCCCGTGAAGCACTACAGTGTCCCCTCAACCACCCCCCTTCCCTTCCCTTCAGGTTTGCTACCAGGAGGCTGCATGTGAAGTTACAAATATGGGGTCTGAGTTGGTTTTCAGGTTTCAAATCAGGGCTCTAGCATTGACTGATGGGAGTTCTTGGGCAAGCTTCTTAACCTTTCCATGTCCCAGTTTCCTCCTCTCTGTGATGAGAACTACGATATTTATTTCATAAGGTTGTTGTGAGGTCTAAATTTGCTAATTCTCGTTTGAGTTCTCCGGGAAACAGGAAACTCAGTTCCTCCCCATATGAGATTCACTGGGGAGAGTTTTCAGAATTGGGAGGGAGAATTGAAGCCCAGGCTGTCATAGAGATGGAAGCTGGTTCCAGGGATTGCTCTGGAGGGAGAAAGATTCCCCCCATTGAAACAAGGGGACTGGTTGTCCTGCCCCACAAGGACAATTCTTTGGGTATGGTTCCCCAAGAAGATAGCCTAATATTAAACAAGGGACCTCTGTCTGCTGAGAGCAAGTCCTGGAGGGAGATGTCACCGTAAACCTACAGCAGACAGCATATGAGGCAGAAGGACCTCTTCCCAAAGAGGGGTCTCACATTCTCCACCACTAATGTGTCAGGCACCGAGAACAGTGCTCAATACAGACGGCACTCCAGAAAGATGAGCTTTTAGTTTGACTTAATAGGGCCCCAGGGAGTGCTAGACAATAAAGGAAAAACAGGGAGTTTTCATGCTTCTTGGAATTTAGGTTTTTATTTCAGAAAGGGCATCTAAGATCTAAGATTGCTCTTCCCTAGGCAAGGTCTGGAATTAAAGGGTCAGAAAAAAGTTTCCCTACTTGAAAGAGCTCAGGGAGAAGGCCCCAAAAATCATTCTGGGAATGAAAATGAAGAGCAACAGAGGAGAAAGAGGAGAGGTGGAATTGAGCCATGGCCAGAGCCAAGGAGGCTGAATGAAAACCACACTTGGGTCCTGTGTCAAAGCAGAATCCCTTCTAAGCAGGCCCTTCTGAGTGACCCAGTTAGCCTCCGGCATGTTAGTGTGTGCTTCGTGGGACTCGTGGCAGGTACAGTGAAAGCTCATGCAGGACAGCAGCATCTCCGGTGCCAGAATCCCACCTTCACCAGCCAAGGCCCTTGCCTTTCTCCCAAGATTGGAGCAGGGAGATGGGCATGCTTGGGAAGGGGCAGTGGAGCGCAAGTAGGAACAAAAGCTGCCTTTTCCAACATCTGTTTCTCAGCGCAGCTTTCATTCATCTGGTGGATGACTTGCTGCCTCCACCCCGAACGGGGCCCCCACCCTGGCCCTAGGCAGCACCTTCTTTTGGAGAAGTGAGTAGGCGGGGGTGAACGTTGTTATTTCACTCACCTGGTGCTGCTCGTGCCTCAGTGCACGCTTTCATCAGGCAGCTGCCAGGTGGGGGTGTGGGTGGTGACAAGGACAGCTTTCCTTGATTCGATGAAAATGAGTTTATGGATGGGTTGAACCCTAGCCCCACCCTCAGCAGCACCCAGTTGGAGCCAACCTGGCCCCGTGGTAACAATTATGACTATTCAGAAAACCTCCTCAAAGCTCCTCAAACCTTCCTGTCCTTTCTGTCTCCTCATGAATTAGACAGAGGAGGTTATTAATTTCCATTTTGCAGACAACAAAACAGCAGTGCCTAAAACACCCTTAGCTGAGTCTCCAGGAACTGAAAACTGCTGAATTTGGTGCTGATCCCCAGATTCCAGAGTCAGGCTACCTCCCATCACAAAGAAAGCAGAGAGACAAAGGGATTGATGCACAGTGGTAGACAACAGGATGGAGAGCCCTCTCCCAGTTCAACCTGCCTCCTGGTTGCCATGGTTACCCCTTCAGTTTCCAGGCAGAAACTTTTTGAAGTTCACAATGATTCCCAAATTCTCTTCCCAGCAGGTAGGCCGGTTCCTAGCTGCAATTTCAGTAATGACTCCACAGCTGCTGTGAATCCCTCACGTTGATCTCGCTGTGACCTCATTCTTTGCCCAGTTCTCAAGGCTCAGCTGTGGTTCTTTGGTGGAGGACCCAGACACATCTCTGCAGCTTGGGTCATCTGGGGTCAGCAATCCTGCAAAGCTGGGGACTCAAGAGTAAACATCCTACTAGGTCCCAGTCACAGCGCTTTCTCCATCTCCTTTAACCCTGCTGACGCTACCCTTCCACCCAGGCTAAAATCTGGCAGGGTCTTTGCTGAAGATGCTTAGCGGAAATGAAAAACACTTTCTTAACTCCTGATTTTACAAGGATGATCCCCACAATGGCATGGCTCTTCTGAATTGAATCCTCAATCAACCAAAATGCTTTTGTTAAGAACTGACAATTTCCCAACTCATTGGGATTCAAGATTATCTGACTTCAAAGACAGAGGCCAGGAAACAGCACTAACTGGTGGGGGGGGGGGGGGGGGAGGAAAGTACTGCCTGCCTGGCTGACATTGCATATGGGGTACTGGTAAGGTGCCATCAGAAGGGCTGTACTCAAGGAGTGAGGGTTTGGGGCTGGTATGAAAGATGATCAGAACCTGCAGGACACCGAAGGATCATGTAGGTGGGAAAAACAGCTAGGGAAACTCACTGTAGATCAGGGGCCAGTGGAAATGTAGAAAGATTTAGACATGGGGAGGTAAGTTTAGGTTTAGCCCATATCCTGAGACAGCTGCATGTGGAGGTCAAGATCACTTTCAAAATACATGCAATGAGAGTCCTGGGGACCATTTCCCTGCTGAGTCAGACAAAACCAGGGATGCCTCCCCATCTGGGCCAGGGAAGTGGCTGGTTCTCTGGTTGTCCTTAGGACACTGGGTGCAGCTCACCATGCCAGCTATATTATTCCTCTCTAGTCTCCCTACCCATTGGGCAGAATTCTGTGTGTCTGGGAGTTGGAGAGAACTACTTCTCTCTATCCAACCCATGCATGAATCCCCAGCCTCTGAGGGAAGGTGATCGCAGCCACCTGGAGAGGAGGCTGAAACTTTGGTGGCACCCATGGCCTGTGGGACTATATCTAGACCCCTCTGTATGGCATGTAAGGCTCTGGCTCTCACTCTTCACCTCACACTCTAGAACCCAGCCACACTCCACATTTGGCAGGATGCCACTGGTGCCGTAATCTCTTGCACCTGCAAAGCCCTACATTTGGGTTTCTCTTGATCTCAAAGCCCTTCCTCTTGCTGTACTACTCATTTTAAAAGCTATTTTTGAATCAACTAATTTTATTTAGAAATATTGAGATACAATTTACATGGATCTTATTGTACAATGTGATGAATTTTAACCTATGTACCAATGTGACAAATAATCAGCCACAGAATTCTTCCGTCCGTCACTCCAGAAACCTTTGTGTTCCTCCTAGGTAGCCCTCCACCCCATGGGTCTTCAAAGGCAGCCACTAGTCACATTCTGGAACTAGACTTGTCCCAGAACTGATTTCTTTTTGAGGCCTAGTTCAAGTGATTTCTCTTTCCTAATTCCCTCCCCTGGCAGACTTTCCTCGGCCTGCTTTGAGCCGTGTCCTCCCTTTGCTGCACTTTTCTCATAGACTTGGTCTCCAGTCTGTTTCCTATGTTAGTACTGGAAGGTGGGGATCTTCGCCTTACTCATCTTTTTCTCTTGGGCCACTAGCACCAAGCTCAGTTGAGCGCATGTTCCAGAGGTGGTGGTTGCGAAGGCTTACGTTTCCGTACACGTGATGATAATGTTACTGGACACTTACTCTGCACCAGGCTCTGTTGTGAATGTTTCCGTTTTCACAATCACCCCATAAGATGGCGTCTATGTTGTCCTCTTCTTACATTGGGGTAACTGTGACAGGGATTAGTGAAGTCATATGTCAGGGGCCACATGTTGGCAGGTGAGGAGCTCCCTGGTAAGTGGTGCCTTGCTGTCTCGTACCTTGTGAGTAGGTGCTGGAGCTGGTCTTTGATCGCAGACAGTTCAGCTCCAGAGCCAGTGTTTCTAAGTATACATGGTGCCATGTAACAGCTGTGTGGCATTTACTAGAACTCAGGATGTGCTCGCGATGAGAAGAATGAAGCATAAACTTGGGAACTGATTGCAAGATGCCACACCTCATGCTCTGTCTTCTGCAAGTCCTCTTCCTGGTGCCCTCTCTCCACCTCTCCTCTGCTCTTCCTCTCTGACCATTCACATTTTCCACTTTCTGCCTTTGCCCTTGGCTGTGTGTCATTGCTGGTCCTGGGTCTTCTGCCTCCTCCACCCCGTGTATGTGATTCCCGAGTGCGATGTAGAGAAGCCCTTTCTCTGCCAAGTTCTCTCAGTTAACACCTGGGCTTTTATTTACTTTTGGAGGAAAACTCAGAGTTCAACTTCTTTTCCCTGAACTTGAAGTCCTTCCAGCTGTGTGTCTACATCCCTCTCTGCTCACAGGGAGCCGTGGTTCCTCCCTTAAAGGTGACCGGATCAGTTTCCAAGGGAGTCAAATAAGCTCCCAAAGTCTGAGATGTGTCCCGCCCTGGTGACCTTTTCTGGCGAGGCTGACAGACTGGGGGACTGACAAATGACACTGTCCTTTCTGGCTGGAGGAGTGTGTACTCTGATTCCAAAACTGGAAAGTCAGGCAGGTTCTGCCCTCTGCCACCCTTTCCCCAGGTAGGAGCAGTTGGGGGTGGGGGGGTTGGCAAAGGTTGCTGCCCCCTAATTGGGGGAGTTTGAGGGGGTAACCTGACCATCTCGCTCCCTCTACGCGTGCTGATCTGTAATGTGGACAAGGAGAGGCTCATGTTTTCCGGGGACATCCAACAAACAGCCTAATCGTGGTGTCCAGGGGAGAACAGAGACAGAGTAGAGAAGGATGTTTTGTTTTATTCCTGAATTGTGTGTGTGGTGGGGCTGGGGGTGGTGGTCAGGGGTGCACCTATGAGAACAGTGTCTCACCCACTCCCCATCCCCTGGGAAACCTCTACACCTTCTCCGAAGACACCTCCTGAAGACACACTGTGCACCTTGGTTGGAAAGCGGCCTTTGAGATGTGGGTATCATGCGGGCAGGTGTAACCTGGCCTCAAGAAGGCCTAGAACCCCAAACTTGGTGCTTAGTACAGTGTCTCCACAGCACTCACATCCTCACTACACCCTGGATGAGGAATGCAGGAAGGGGTCCCCCTCTGGATCTGCCTGATTTCTTTAAAGAGTCACTGCCATTCCAGCCCCCCAGACCCGTGGGACTGCCGGCATTCTTGGCAGAACTTCAACTAGACGACTTTCTAGAAATGGATCCAGACGTACTGGATTACACAATAAAATTATTGTGATGCATCCCTCCCCTGGTGCACCCCCACTGTGGCTCATGAAGTCCCCCAGTGCAGGCAAACTGGTCTAGGGCCAGGGATCGTCAGGCAGACATCAGTGGCTCCAGAGCACAGCGCAAGTTAGACAGACCAGTAAGCTGCACGGAGCCTGTGCTGTTTTGCGCCACTCCCTGAAAGTGAGAAAAGCCCTTTGTGCTGCCTCATGCCCCAATCTGGAAAAGCCCTAGGTACCCCTCACCTCCTTTCCCCCTCCTAGGTATTCAGACCCCCAACTCTGGATTTGTAGTCAGAACAGATTGCAGGGACTTGACAATGCATAGCATGCATATTCTGAATTGCAATTTTTTTTTTAAAGATCCTGTGTCAGGTTTATTTGTGCAAACAGTACAGGAGGACCCGAGCCCCATGCAGACAGCAGCCTGGGGTCTCACCAGTCCTTCTGTCCTCATATCAGCATACGGGGGCTTTTTTCTGGAGTCTTCATAGAGCCCTGGGCACCACTGGGAGCCTGAGTTAGTGCTGGAGCTGCAGCTGGAGCCTGGTCCTGGGTGTGAGCCTGGGCTTGTGCCTTTTGATGTAGAGCCTGGGGTGGGTGCTGAATGTCAGTAGACTAAGCCTGTAGCTGCCACACTCTGGAATCTCGGATTTGACCCCCAGGCTTCACGAGGGCCTGGATAGCCTGGGCCCATACTCAGGGCTTAGGCGTCATTGACCTGCCTCTTCTTCAGGTCCTTCTTATGCTTCTTGGCAAAGCACGTTCTTTGTAACCGCGGTTTCTAGATGCCATTTCTGTGCCATTTTCAGGACTGTCTTTGTGTGATCTGGTTCTGGGACTGGGCTGTGCCTGCATCACAGCCAGTGGCTCCCCAAGCACCTGAATTGCAGTTCTTTTGCCTGTTTTCAAATAAACTTATCATGTTAGCAAACAAACAAGGTTGCAGCTGCCAGCTAATGTCCAGCTCTGCTGTAGACCCTGTCAGAAAAGGGAAACTGGCATTTGCAGGGTGCACTATGAGCCAACCCTAAGCTCTACCCTTGCAGGCACCCCTCTCATCTGCTGTGGACACAGTCAGTAAACAGGGAACCAGGATTGGAACCTTGTTCTGTCTAGAAGGTCCTAAACCAGGCTCCTCAGTGCCCTGTCCTCTCGCCTCTGAGCTGTTCCCCAACCCAGGCTCTGGCTGCTACCTCAGGTCATTCTCCACGCTCACCCTAGCTGGGGACGTGCAGGTGCTTCCAGAGGACACAGAGGAGATACTGGACGCGGGGGCAGCAGGTCCCAACATGTGAATGTCACATGCACGTGCAGAGATGGTCAGAGCCACAAGAGGGCTTTTGCCATCTCCTCAGAGTTAGATCTGCCCCCCATTGGACCCTGTTTGAGGACATTCCACAAACCCCCATTTTAATGGGGAAAGTAGGGTGTGGGGTGGAGAGACTGACACACAGAGAAAGAGCAGTTTTGGAGGAAGCAGAGACTGGACAGAGCTCCCACACAGCTGGGAGTGCAGCGACAGGCCTGGGCAAACATGCTTCTAACACATTTCCATGACACCTGAGCTGAGGGAGAAACGTGGTTGGATGTGTGAGTGACTGGGAGGCTGGGCTGCTGAGGCCGGGGGTGGGGGGTGGAGGGGAGGGCAGGGGCAGCACCGGAACAAGTGGTACTTTCACAAGCTCCCAGGCCATCAGCAGCTGTCCTAGAAACAGGCCCGGTGGACAGGAGCACACGGTGGGGGTGCGTGATGTTTTGCAGAGAAAGACATGAGCTCTCCCTAATAGGCCCACACATCTGCGCACAGGGAAACATGTGCGGAGCGGTGTGACAGCCTGGGGACTCATTCCCTCTCCACCAGCTCTGGCTGTGTTTCTCCAAGCGCAGCCACAGGGGAACCTTCTGGATCTAAACCCCCGGGCTGCCCGAACCCCATGGCTGCTGTAACAGCAAAAACAATCACTACTCTCTAGTGGGCGTTTTCTGTGCCCTATATTTAAGGTTATTTTCACCTTGTTTAATCCTCACACTACCCTCTGGAGAAGGCACCCTTACTATTGCTGCTTTACAGAAGGGAAACTGAGGCACAGAGTAGTTAACTGTGGAAGGGACAGAGAACATAGCCGGGATTTGATTCTGCTTCATGCAACACCATCAACCCTCCAGAACTGCGGGAAGCTCTTTCCTGCCCTGCTCACGTCCCAGCTCCACAGGCGCTCAAGAGAAGGTTTGCCTTCTCTTCTAATTTAATGTGGCTTGTACTTCTTGGGAAAGGATGGGGCTTGGGAACAAGAAAAGGACTTTGGGTTTCCATGTGCAGTTTAGAGATAGTCACTCCTCCAGAGCCTGGTCACACACACACACACACACACACACACACACACACACACACACAGCTTTTGCCTCTGGGGTCATCACTCCATCTAGAATGTTCTTCCAACCTAGGAATGGGACTTTCACTTATCCAGCATCTACCAAGTCTGAATCAGGGATTGGGCCTTTCAACCATGCGAGCTCAGTTAATGCAAGCTGCCTGCCTACAGGTGGGCTGACTGCCCTCCAGCCCTCCAGCCACCTCTGGGGCCTCTCCTCCCATTTGCTCTCTGTCCAGCTGGTGTAAGTGCTGCCCAGGGTGTGGCCTTGACCCTCCTCCCTTTGTGAACTCTAGCCTCTGCCAGAGTAAGTTGTTACTGCTTTAACCACTGTCTGTGTGTCTCCAACCACCCTCCTTCACAAATTGTCCCTCTGACCCCTGCCAGAGTTCAAGAGCCGTATTTTTATCTGCATACTGGTTATCCAAAACTGGTCCAAACCCAATTCAGCATCTCGTACACACTGCCACACATGATGAATGAATGACATTCATGAGTGGCAATGAATCATGGGTGTGGTTATATGAAGAGATGAAGAATGGGGCAATAAAGCAATCTTCCATGCATATATGTGTGTGTATGTATGTATGTATACATGTATGTATGTATAACTGGCAGGACAGTAGCTATTCAGCCACTTTTGAAAGAAATCACACTCACCTCAACGATCCTGCATTTCCATCCTTCCTGTTTGCTGCCAGTCTCCACATCCTGTTTACCGAACTCTGGAATCTTCCTCTCCACCCTCACAATCACCGTCCTTGCCTTCTCACCTCCTAATGCATCTTCTCCATTTACCCATCCCACCTACTCTGGGGCCAGAGAAAGATAAATTGGCTCAGGTTATCATCTCTTTCAAAGTCACCAGGGTGTCCCACATGCCCAGGCTCCCACTGAAACCCAGTGAGGACATTCCAGCTCCTCCAGTCTGCTTCCAGCTATTGCCCTGACTTCCTCTTCTACCAGCTTGGTCTTCTTCAGCTCTGGTCACTCTCAACAGTGCTCCCACCCAAAGCACTGTGTGCTGTTCATCCTCATGTTTGCTTTTGCATGGAAATGCAATTTTCCCACTACTGGAAATGAACTTCCTCTTTTGTCTGATAAACCAATTCATCAGATAAGACTCAACTCAAGATTCTCCTCCATGTTCTTAGAAGATACACAGAGTGTATGTCATGACAGCTTTGGCTTGCGTTCCAAAGGCATGACTGCTTATACTGCATATATACTAGCATCTGTGTCCACCTATCTCTATCCTGAGAGAGAAATAAAAAACAGCAAATGCTATCAATGGTTGAGCCAGGTGGTGGCTGTAAGTCACTCTTTTATACGCTTGAATTTTTTACAATTAAAGTTAAGAGAGAAATTTGCCTCATCTGTAGTAGTTTCCTCATTACCCCTAGTTAAGTGAATTACTCCTTTTTCTGGGTTCCCAAAATGTTTGTATTTGCCAACAGCACATTACTTTACTGCATTTTGTGGTAATTACACATTTAGCAACGTTTTTCTTCCGCAGATCTTGAACCTGCAATAGCTGTACACAGTAGGCACTCAGTAGTTGCATGAAAGAATGTCCTCTCCTGTGACTGAGTTTGAGGAGCACCAAACTGCAGGAGCAGGAAATCCCGGGGCCTCACCGTATGCCAGCACCCTGCCCCCATCCCTCTTCAGTCTCTGTCACTTTGTGCATTGCAGGTTAGGAGAAGGACTTCACATGGCTATTGATGGAATGGCAGACACCCAGTTTGAAACCCAGGAGATCTAGCCTGAGTTCTGATTAAGAAACTGTGTAACCAAACAACCATCATCAGCCTCTCTGTGCCTCAGCTTTCTCAGTGCAGACAGGGAGCAACCATGTCTGTCCTATCCACAAATGGAGCGTGTGTGAATGTGCTCTGAGAAGTCTAACATCAGAGAGAAAACTCAGAACTATCCCTATTTTTGTTATTCAGAGGATTGGGTCTCTGCAGTGACCAGGACTTGGGAAAAATTCTGAGTCACTCTGTTTTGGGGCTGGAGAGGGCAGTGTGGGGATGAAGGATGGGAATTTCCACTCAGCTGGAAGTAATGAGGCCTGGGCCTCATTTCCTGCCACCCCCACTTTCTCTATGTCTCTTTACCATGATCAAGTGACAACTGCTGGGAAACAGGCAAACCGGGAATGAAAATAGAGCAGCGACCCAGACGCACAACCCCGGGCTCCGCAGCTCTGTCAGCCGACTGGTGCGCACACATGGCTCACGGGACCCCAGCCTCTGAGCCTCATGGAAAAAGTAACCCTACTTCCAGAGAAAAGCAGTCATTCAGGAATGCAATGTTTGGGTTGGCAGCTCTCCAGCCCTGACTGGGTGAGAGTCTGGGCCTGATGTTCCTGGATCCTCCAAGGCCTGGTATCCCCAAAGGGACAGCTTTTCCTGGAAGCCTGGCTGTCCCACTGGCAGCAGCAGGCTGGACAAAGACAGTGAGGGGATGGGGGCAGACTGGGGCAGCACTGGGGGCAGGTGGCCCATGACTCAGTGGTTTCAGGAAGCTTGATTCCCAGCTCCAAGATCCCCAGGTTCCCACTGTTTATATAACAAGACATGGGCCACGGAAAGTGGAGAACCACATCCAAGATACTTCTGGGATCTTACAGGCCCCAAGTCACAATGTAATAACCTCTAGGCAGGATGCTAGGGAAGGGTCCTCCCAGAGTCTGAGGACTGACACCATAAAATCCTATAAAGCAATTGTTACCCTCATTTAGATTTTTCCTAAGTCAATTCATTCATAAACAGCATGTGCCAGGCACTCTCTGCATATCTGCACTTGCTGAACTCTCACTACATGCAGGCCTGTTATTAGCCCTGTTTTCCTGAAGGGGGAGCCTAGGGCAGAGCCATAATGGCAGAGCCAAGACTCAAATCCAGGTGGTCTGACTCCGGAGTGTGTGGGCATAAACGCACCTCTATGCCAAGGAGCTTATAGAAGTCTGGCGCCAAGAGGCTCTGAGGAGCATCACAGGTCAGGTTCAAAGGCAGCTTAGAATCAGGGCCTGAGCAAGTATCCAACTGGAAAAATAATGCCCAACAGTGATCAGTAAAGAGAGTGCTAAGGCAGTTTGGGGAGGTGTGCTATTCTGTAGTCGTGGACAGAAATGAATTTTCTCTAACCTAAAGAGGAAAAGAATAATTGAAAGGAGTCGAGGGGGAGCCCACAGAATTTTCAAGAAGTCTAAGAACACAGACAAGAACAAAGGGAGCTCAGCAAAATTCCCCTCCTGAAACCACTCTGACGAGGCCACAACAGATGTCTGCTCAACCCTAGACTCTTGACTGCCCACCCCCACCCCGGATGTTGGAACTCCCCACACACCCCTGCTGGCTCCCCCCAGACACCCCTGCTGGCTCCATGGCCTCCAGAAACCGGATGCCGCCACCACAACCCCATAGTGGGTTCTCCACAGCCCATTTCTTTGCATTATCAGCTCCTGCGACAAAGTCCCAGGTGGGTGAATCTCCTTGGTGCTCTGTGCTTCTGATGCAAATTCCAGGCTGGACTGGGCAGATCCAGGCAGCTTCTGGCACTGGCCCTCGTGTAGCTGGGTGTGCAGCCCTGAGTCTTAGGTCTACAGGTGTGTGTGTGTGTGTGTGTGTGTGTGTGTGTGTGTGTGTGTGTGTGTGTGTGTATAGGAGGTTACTGATGCTCCAACCATTCTACTCAGTCCCTCACCAGAACTCACTTTGGCTGATGCCACCTTTCTCTTCTCCCCATGGGGTTTCAGGATCTCTTCCAATAAAATTAATAGCTACTCATCCTGAGTGCCTATTATAGGCAAATCACTCATAGATATTGTCTGTAAGGGTTACCTCCTCCTAGGAGGGCAGTTAATTATCCTCTCCATTTTCAGATGCAAAATCTAAGATTTGCCAAGATTATGAATTTTGTCCAAATCCAAATATGAACCCAAGTCTGTTTTTCTCTCATGAAGCACACACTGTCTCTCAAAGCAGGCAGACATCCCTACTGATTTTCAGCACTGAAGTGATAGCAGATCCTGAATACATGGGGTGTAATACATGGGGTGAGGGTAGCAAACTCCTTCTGGTATAGGATCAGAGACTCCAGTCACCTAAGTCCTCTGTTGATGGCCCGGGACTGCAGCTGTTCCAGACCCTGGGTAGCAGAATACAAGGCAGATCCCCCTACCCCACTGAACCCTAGCTCAGCAGTCCCCCATACAACCTCTCCTTAGTTCCACACTTCTGAGTTTACATTACTAAGGTCAGGACTCCCTTTCACAAAATGCATGTGGTCTCCAAAGCTGAGTGTGAGTTGCATATTTGTGAATCATTCTACATGTTCATTGGCTTAGACCATCATTTTAGAGATCATTGTTAATCTCCAGGCGTTCAATGGCAGCCCACCACTTCAGCTTAAAGCTTCGTTGACCCCTAGCTCCCCTACTTTTCTTGGCAAGCAGAGATCCGTAAGCCAGGGTTTAAATGTACCAGAAACACCTCATCATGAATGGAATCCCAAAGGGGATTGTATAAAGTAAAAAAAAAAAAGTTGCTTCTTGACAAGAAAGATTATCCTCTAAGATTATTTGTATCATTAAATGGAATTTTTTCTTCTTGGTCTTTATTCATCAAATATATCATTTATTTTATTCTAAGCCACTACTGATCCTAAGCTGCACCCCAATTTCTCAAGGTTTTCTTGAAAAAAAAAAAAATATTTATTTACAAAGACACCTTTGAATGTAAGCCACATCCAGTTTTCAGGGACATTAAAATGGCAAAAAGAAGTGCAATTTAGAATCATATTATATAGATATATATGATGTATATATATCATGTACATCATATATATTATGTATATATATGTGTATGTGTATATATATATATATATATATATCTAGAGTAATGGCACTAGCATTCTAGAAATGAATTCGTTCGTAGTTTAACATGGATAATTTGGCCAAAGGGAAGGGAATGAATAGATAGAGAGGAAGGTGGTGAGAATGAATATGGATGTCTGGACCTTTCTGTTAGAGGTTAATCGTAGTCTGCCCAGTGAGCCACCCAGGACTCAGTATCTCTGAAGTACAGAGCAGAGTCTTTTGTACATTTCATGAGACTGTCATGTGCTTTTAATGAGACTCTCTGGCTAAGGCCTTTTGAGAGAAGCACAAAGTATTATTAGAAGTTCTTCTCAAGTGTCTATTAAGAGAGCATCTCCCTCCGAGGTATGCCGAAGGGGCTGCTGCTGCTGCTGCTTGCCAAGTGTCCCCCCCCACACCCCCCGCCCCCGCCCCATCACATTTCTGTTTTCCCAGAGTGCAGGTGCCCAAGTCACTCCTAGCGAGGATGGCTGGCATTGCATCATTAGCACTTCCTCTAAGGCCCAAACAACAAGACAAGCAAAATGACTGTAAGGTTGACGCCTCAGTCTCTGGCTGTTTTTTGGAAACACAGCAGTGTTTCCCCTGACAGCACAGAGCTGCCGTGCTAGGTGTGAATCAGACAGCAAACCGCTGGAGATTTGTCTTTCGCTTCTCTGAGGCACAACTTATTGGAATTGCTGAAAATATGGTGACATGAGGCCTCAGCACTGAGGCTCCTGGGGAGACAAAGGGGAAGATGGAGGGCTCCTCACAGCATTAGAGAGGGAGTCCAGTCCCCATGGCCATCCTCTGCGTCCCTGTATGCCCAACAGCATCTCCCGTCTCTGCCCTGCCTTTTGGGAACTCTCCAGCTATAAGAAGCAGGCAGGCCCCCAGATGCCCCAGATGCCTATTTGGGACTGTGATTACAACTCCAGAGGCATTGGGTCCCCTGGCAGGAATAAGGCCGGAAATGAGCTTGGTTCCCCAATCTCTCCCCATCTGTCTCCTGCTTGAGTTAGGAGTCATTCCCTGTGTACATGTATGTCTACATGACTTCACACATGTGACTCCTAAGCTGGAGGACTGACATTCTCTCCACAAATGTCCTTGGTTTCAGCTGCATTATTTGGCCTTATCATTGGAGAGTTGGTGAGCCCCCAGTGACGGTGGACTGGCTTATTGCAAAGTGAACTGTTCTTCAGTCTCCTCCAGTGATAAATGCAGACAAGGTCTTACAATGCAGAGGCTGAAAGTAGCCAGAAGCTTTTCCAGAACTACATTTGAGGTCTAGGAATTTATTTTAATTTTATGGAAGGAACCTGCCATCATAACATTATATAGGTTTCAGGTATGCGTCATCGTGGCTCCACATCTATTCACATTCTGTTCCCCACCACCATCATTCCAATTTCTTCACTGTACAGCTGATCCCCTCAACCCAATTCACCTGCCCTCTTTCTTTCCTGCCTATAACACTAATCTGATTTATTGACCAAAGTCAATTTTTGTTTAATTTAGTTCATTTATTTGCTTGGTTTCTCTATGTATCACATCTGGATGGAATCATACAATGTCTGTCTCTCTAGGGGTCTAGGAATTTATGTCATATTATTTTTGCTTCATGCACTTGACATTAGTTTATAAGCAAAGGTAGCCATTGCCAGGTATAAATCCCAGTTCACAAACAACTATCCTCTTTATTTCCTGTACTTAACCCAATTTCTTAATCTGTGTACCCATTCTTCACACTGCTAGACAGGTAAAGGACCAAACAAGAAATCACAACTTCCCAAGGTACCTCCCCATGGAATGGCAGCAGGATTAGTTGGTCCTCCTCCTGGGCAGTTGCCACCATGAAGGTGAGCTGTGCAGTCTCAGTTGCCAGAAGATCTATGTGGGACACACCACGCTAGGGCCAACAGAAAGGTTTTCCATTTCTTCATGCAAAGTGTGAGTTGGTATTCTTTTCCAAGAGGAATTCTTGGCAACTGTCCTCTATAGAAGAAAGCACAAAAAGGGACAACCAGAAGAAATTCAAAGGAAAAGAATCTGCCGTGCTGATTCCAGCAGGCCATCACTTGTGCCTCTCTTGCTGAAATAATAGCTAAAGGGAATCAGAAACCTGAAGTTAGACAGGCTCAACAAGAGCAAGCTATCAGGGCTGCCAAGGAAGCAAAAAAAGGTAAGCAAGCATCTCAAAAGACAGCCATAGCTTTTGCTAAGGCCCCATGAAGGCAGCACCTAAGCAAAAAATTGTGAAGCCTGTGACGGTCTGTGCTCCCAGACTTGGAAAACACTAAATTGGCAAGATCAGCATTTTAAATAAAGATCTGACAATTAAAAAAACCCAGAGATTTGAGGATTATGAGACTTTCTACAACATAAGCATTGAGCAGTGGGGGCGAACCACTGGTCTGTGCACTCAGGTTTCTGCTGAGACAGCCACATTCCTGTCTTCAGTCAAATACATTCAGACAATGCTTCAGACATTCTCTTGCCAGAGACTTCGAAGGACTGTCTGTGGGCCCCCTGCTCTCCCAGGTGTTTTTCCTCTCTGCCCCAGCCCAGGGGATCTCCATCCAATGAAGAGACCAAACCTCTCCAGAGAGGAGACCTCCAGATGCTGACATTTGGGGCTCCCCAGGGAAAACACCAGAGAGTTGCTCTAAAAGCAATTCTGCTCAAGTGCATGCAGCTTCCAGTCACCGTGTTAGTGCCTTATTCCTGAACACGAACGCAGAGTCAAGGACCACCAGACCTTACAATAAAACCTCAAGCATGAAAGAAAGAGACTGAAACAAATAGCCAAGAGGGACTTAGAAGAAACAGAAACAACACTGGGAACAGAAGAAAAAGTAAACAAACTGAAACAAAACTCTATTATTAATATCTATTGAGAAGTAGAAGAAAATACAGCATCCATAAAACAAGATTTTGTTTTGTAAGAAGTAAGCAGAAGAAAAGGACAAGATCTTGGAAATTTAAAATACAAAAATATGTATTTTATATAAACATAAAACTATTAAATATTAAATAGCCAAAATACAAATCCTGAAAGTAGTAATCAAAGGTAATGTTGAAGAAATCTTCCAGAAAGTAGGAAAAATAAAGCAAATGACAAGAGGAACAAATGATAAAAAACAAATTGGAGAATAAAGTTAAGGAGTATCATTTCTAACTAATAGGAATGCAAAAAAAGAAAGAAACAAACAAAAACACAGAGAAAACAGTCAGGGGAAATTATCAAAGAAATAATATAAGCAAACTGTCCCCAGTGTGAAATGTGAGTCTCCAAATTGACATGGAAGTGCTCACGTCAGTGTAAATTCTGGGACCTGGAGCAAAGCAAGGCCATAAAGTCACGAGAGATCACATGATAAGCAGGATGCAGCAAGATATGTCTTTTTAATAACAATACTGAAAACAAAGAACAGTAATAACAGAAAATTGCTTCAACCTGGAATTCTATACCACCCAGGTCAAGAATAAGCAGAGAATGAGATTTCAGTCAGGAAAGTCTCAACAAAATAGACATGACTGGAAGATATATTCTGTTGAAATAAAAAAGGAAAAAGAATGGGTAGAACACCAGCACTAAGGGTAAGAGGGAACTCTCTGGAAGTCAGCGAAGGGAAGAGCTACCACAGGCAGATAGCAGGCTGAGAGAGTAACTGGTCCCTCCTAAGAGGACCAAGGGGTCCAGAAGAGACCGCTGGGGCAGTGGGGCAGGGGCGATTATCTAATAGACTTGACAATGTGGAAATGTTATTGAACAGTGCTTCACACAGATATGTGGGAGGCTCAATCAGGTGTTGCAAGAAAACTAAACACATGAAAATTAGAGGCAATTATTAACTCCGGGAAAAACAAAAGAATAATTGTGTAAGAATGGATATGTAATTAAAATACATCACTTGGCTTAACAGTAAATAATATTTATACAATCATCATAACAAAAGCATTGTTAACCAAAAGTTGGGGAGGGCTAGGAGAATTTCAGCATGATTTGAAAATCCTCATTGCCAAATGGAAAGTCTATAACGACTGTCTAAAGTCGACTAACCAGGCACAGTCAGCACTCTGTGACTTAGAAAAACAGGGAATGACCAAGTGAGCAACTTAGAGTTGAAAGTGGCTTTCTCTAAGGAAAGGGAAGTGGAGCAGAGGGGAGGGAAATAGGGATAACTCATTTGTATTTTTTAATTTTTCTACAAATATAACTTAAAAGCTCATATCCCAAATGAGCGTTTGTAACACATGAGTACAGGGCATAACCTGTGCCCAGGTAAAGTGTGGGCATAAAAGAGAGTAGCTAACTTCACCTTAAAAAGAAGTGTCAATAAATTTCTGACTTCTGCTCCTTCTTCTCCACACTGCCAGATGTGACTCATTTGACAAAACTGAGAAGCAAAGAAGAAACTTAATTGAACACACAGGGAGAGGTAGTAGAATCTGCTGGTTACAGCTCTAACCTGAATGTCTCACTGCCCCTGGGCTTGAAGTCTGGCTCGGCCACCTACTAGCTGTGTCACTGGGACAAGTTGTTTACCTTTTTGGCTTTTATCAAATGTTACTACTATTAATATTACACTTACAAAGATTAAATGAGTTCATGTATAAATAATTACTGGCAGATGCAGAATGCAGGGATGTGAGGGGAGCTCCCTAGAGGGAGTGGCTATCAATGTCCACTCCTTGGGAAGGTCTGGAAGACAGTTTTTGGACTGTGGCCCCAGCATCCCCATCTCCAGGAATATCCCCTTCCCCTCCTGCCTCTACGGGTTGCAGCAGAAGCATCTGTCTTCTAACATTGTGCCTTGGCTTTCTTAACCTGAGGGAGCATGTCTAAATGAGGCTGGCTGGTCCACCTTTCACCTGGGCAGTGTGGTCTCTGGATGTCTTGGTGCTAGCAATGATTAAGTAAATAGGGAGCCATGCCCAGGTTTTGCCATGTGACCTGGGAAGTGGAGAAGAGCCCTCTGCAAGAAGAGGAAAAGATGCAGCAGGAATGCAGCGAGAAACTGGGAGGGAAGGAGGAGAGGGCTTCTGGGTCCCATGGGAACGTTGCTGTTTCTGACTCTGGCCTTCTATAGCCATGGCCCCATCCCACAGGATGCCCCCACACTCTGGCCAAACCTCCTTATTAATACTGGATTGAGTTGAATTTACTTCGCAAGCTAATATCCCTTTAATTATAGGGATACCCCCATTTTCCCCTCCTACCAGCAATAGAAAACAAGCTCTGACTGTATTTCCTGAGCTGGAGAGACATTTGGGAGTCTATGCCTGGAAAAACTTCAAGGAGTCCCCAGGGGTGCATTGAGATGCAAGCTGACTCTGGACAGAGCAGCTGGCTTTCTGAGACGGACATGGACTGTGGGAGGGGATGAGGGTAGACAGAAAGGACTGGGTCTCTGGGTTCTGGGGAAAGATGAAGGCACCTGCAGTGGGAGGGCGAGAGAGGGGAAGGTGAACAGAACCAAGGTGGATGAGGGGAAGAAAGTGGCACCAGCCACCAAAGCAAAGATAAGTGGAGAAGGCAGTGATAATCACATGGATGCAGGGGCAGGCCAGCAAGTGGTGGCCCTTGCCATCCACTGACTGTGTCCTCTCTGGCCCTTTGTATAAAAGGCAGAAAAACTGGGGGTGAGGAAATGAAGGCCAGCTTTCAGGGACTCTGCTATGGAGATGAGGCATGGAATTATGGGATGTTTCCACTGTCCTCTGGCTGACTGTGGCTAAGGAGTCAACATGTAGACACACCATTCAAGGTTACAATTCAGACTCCAAAGAGACAAAGATCACAACTGGTTGGGAAACCTGGGCAGCCTTCATGGAGGAAGTGGACCTTGAAGAATGGATTAGTTTAGCCATTTAAAGGCCAAGCTTTGCAATATCCAGTAGCCTAATATTTCTTTCTAAAGCTCTGCCTCTCGCAGTCCTAGCACAACAGGTGGTAAAAAGAATTTCCTGAATGTAATATATACAGATGCAGGTTTTTAATGATGCTTACCTTAACTTATATAATATTATGATGCAATGTTACTTCAGTAACATCATCATCATCATCATCATCATTGTTATTATTATTATTTCTTAAGTGAACTGGATTCTAGGCAAATAAGAGTAAAGACAACTTAAGAGTAAAGACAAGGGTTGAGGAAGGTCTTGGGATACATATAGAGGGTTACATAAAGTAGCCCTATTTGTTAGTAATGGGAGGAAAAAATGATGAATGCAAAATGTGTTGAGAAGAAATTGAGATCGGAGCTATCATTTAGGGGTGGCAGGCCAGTTCTTGAACTCCCTGGGGATAGGGACTGTGACATTATCCTAAGCTACCTAGTCAAGGACTCAAGGCTGATGCAGAGTAGGTGCACAGAAGGTGTGTAAATGAATGAAAGAATGCAGAAAGTTATCCCAGTAGTAATAGTTCACTTTTGGGTTCCTTCTGTCCATTTAAGTTAGGAGCTGATGCACAGAAAATATTTTTGCACACACTTTTCAGAAAGAGACCCATTGGTGTAGTCAATGCTTTTGCATTGATATGTGAATCTCCTGGACAGTTTGGAGAAATGAAATTGGTGTCCCTATTTCACTTTCTAAGTGTCCTGTCCCCAGAAAACACACCATACTTACTCTACGCTAAGTTTAGTAGGGCCTGAAGGAAAGTCTAAAATTTGAAAGTCAAGTTTAATTCCAGAGAACCTATTAAAAGCCCATTTGGCACCCCCTATTACTTTATCAGTAATAGGGTTGATATTTTTATCATCCTATGCCTGATCTATGTCAGACAAAGGGTGCAGAAGTGAATGTAGAGAGGGGTGTTAATAATTGGCTCCCTGAAACTCAAACTATTACTAGCTTGAGAATGTCTCACCAGTAAGATGGATAAGATGGTAATAGCCCTCACATTGTATTTTGTGAAAATTTTATGATAATATATTAGATATCTTAGCCAGTTCAGGCTGCTAGAATAAGACTATTATAAATGGAGTGACTTTAAAAGTCTCCATTTACTTCTCACAGTTCCAAAAGCTGGGAAGTACAAGGTCAAGGTAACTAACTGGAGATCCAATGTCTGGTGAGGTTGGTGGCTTATAGACAATCACTTTCTAACTGTGACCTCACATGGCCAAGAGAATGAGCTATAATCTCATGCTCTTCATATAAGGACACTAACTTCATGATGAGGGCCCCATCCTCATGGCCTGATATTTGCCTAATCACCTCCCTAAGACCCCATCTCCTATCTGAATCCCTTTGGGGGTTAGAGTTCCAACATATGAATTTTGGAACCCAACATAACAGTCCATAACATATGCTCATTCAATAACTGTTTTCTTCCCCTTTTGGAAGTCCTCTTTGTTAGGTATATCCCCATTAAGTTAGAGTCTATTTTTCTGTATGTCTAGTATAAATTTGCTTGTTTCACAGAGGTTTAAAAACTGGAAATCATCCCAGCAACTTATTCATTTATCCATGTGTTTCATGAATTTTATTAAGAGCTAATCAATATACAATAAGGTATAGATATTTAAAGTGTAGAATCTGATGCTTTTGACATATTTAAACACCAGTGAAATCATCACACATCCATTACCCACAAAGGCTCTCAGGCCCTCTGTAACCTCTTTCACAATTTGTTACACCCTCCCGCCCCCAAGCCACCACTGACTGCTTCTGTCACTATGGGTTAGTTTTCATTTTCTAGAGTTGCATATAAAGGTAATCACACCCTATTTCTTTGTGTCTGTCCACCCACGTCTTTGAAGAAAAAAGAGCTGTTATCATTGAATAGGGAGGAATACCGACCTTGGAGCCAAGAGACCAAGGCTCTTGCTCTGAGTAGAGAGTAACACGCACTCTGACTATGGACAGGTCATATAACCTTTCCACGATTCATTTTCTCTCATTAGTAAGAGGGAGATATGTATCTGAATTACTTCACAGATTCACTTGTGGTGGAAACACAGTACAAGCTAGAAAGTGCATGTGGAAGTAGCAAGGTGATATTTAACAATATTAATGTTGGTCTTTATTCCTCCCTAGAGTTTCCTCTTTCCTTCTTCCCTATGAGCAGATAACAGAGTCGTGCCTTCTTTTGTCAGGGAATTGTTGTACAGAGAGGGAAACAGTAGACTGCAGATCTCCCTAGATTTCTCAGGTCCCAGGTCTTGAGAAAACTTCAGATTTGCAGAAAGGTGAAAGGAGAAGGGGTTTGTGGGCTCGTGATAAGGAAGTAGTGAGGAGGATGGAGCAAACGCCTCTTACCAGACTCTTAACAGCCCTGCTCACCCTTCCTCCTCACCACCCTCCAGACTTTAGGACCTGAATTCTCTAGATCATGAAACTTTCCAGGGTTCTTCAGACAAATGATCTTGACCCTTGTCAATCAGTCAATAACCCTGCCCACCCCTTCCTTTCTGTTTATCTTACATCCTTGCCTGTAAGTTTCTGTCCCTTTATATTATTGTGAGATAGAGAGTTCACCTAGTTTCATTGATCTGAAGTTTATTTTGCTGTCTCTTGTTTTCCTAGCTGTTTTTAAGAGAAGGGTACAGAGAAGGCTTCACTCTGTCTTTATGAAATTGAAAATTGCCTAACTTTTTTTTGAGATATAATTTTCATAGAGCAAAATAACAGATCTCAACTGTTTTGGCTGAACGAGTTTTAACAAATGCATTCACCCATGTAACCCACCCCACTATTAAGATCTAGAACATTCTCATCACCCCAGAGGGTTCCCTCCCATCCCTTCCTGGTTTCTTGCTCCATCTCACCCTATTTCATCCCCAACCAGCACTTACTTTTCTGTTTGTGCTTTTTTAAAAAAATTGTAGATTAGTTTGCGTGCTATAGAATGTTGCAGAAATGGTATCACCCAGAATGAAGTGTTTCATGTCTGGAATTTTTTGCTGATCTGTTCCTATGACTCATCATTGTTCACTTATCAGTGCTGCATCCCTTTTCGGTGTTGAGTAGTATTCCCTGTGGTATGAATACCCCAGAGTTTGCTTATCCCTTGTCCTCCCTATGTAGGTTGTTTAGAGCTCTTTCCAATTGTGAATACAGTTGTTATGAATATCTGTGTATATGTCTTCCTGTGTGCATGTTTTCAGACTTAATGTGCGGAGAAGCTGGAGACACAGTATAAATACACATTTAGCCTTATTTATTTTAACATTTAATTTTTTTAAATTAATGTTATTGAAGTCACATTGCATCATATTGTTATATTGATTTCAGGTGTGCATCACTGTAAATCAACACCTGCATTAAGTTCACCACCAACAGTCCAGTTCTGTCCTTCTCCGTATAATGGATCTGTCTACCCAATGACCAACCCCCTCCCCAAATTTAGCTTTTTAAGAAACTGTCAAACTGCTTTCAAAGTGCTTTGTGCCATTTTGCACCACACCAGAACTGCAGACACAGTCTGCATACATCCCAAGGACCCAGGTTTGCATCCCAGGACTGGGGGTAGCAACCAGATGAACAGCTAAAATGAAATGCCTCTTCTTCCTTGCTCTGCCTACCTGCTCACCATCATTCCTGCCCACATCTTTCCTTCAAAAAATAAAAGAATTGTCATCACACGTCTTTGCCAATCTTGCACGTTTTATATTCTCCGGTTGCTGTAGTGGAACTTCACCATGGCTTTCAGCATTCTTTTTCCTAGGCCTTGAGAAGCCTCTTAGAGGTCTGAACAGGTGTCTCAGTAACATTTTTGGTTGTCATTTTGGTTGTACTTCACAAGTAGGCTGATGATAGGTAGAAGAGAATCACTATGGAGCTAGAGTAATAGTAACATGGGTTTGCATATTCACAGAGGGAGGTAACTATAGACCACTGTGAGATGGCTCCCTGGCAGAGGGAGATAGTCACGTGTCCTTTGGGAACTCTGGAAAGAGGCCTCAGAGGCACAAGTAAAGAATTACATAACATTGACATCTATGGATAATCTAGTTGTGTCTTTACAGCTTTTGTGCTGTGGATAAAAATAATGTGGAGGCAGAGAAGGAATCTGAAAAATGGTTTATAATGAAAGTCAGAAAAAGCACTTGGGAATCCAAGGACGTCAAGGACACAAAACTGTACAAATGCTGGTCCTACTATTTACAAAGCAAAGTGCTGGCAGACTCTTTGGTTTGCATTTTCCTAATGATTGATGGTGTTGACCAGTCTTTGATCTGCTTTCTTGGCGTGGATATGCATTCTTTTGTGATGTGTCCATGTAAATCTTTTGGTCAAAGTTTTAATTGATTTGGTTTGTTTCATGTTGAATTGCAGGCGTTCCTGACACATTGGGTACATGTTTATTGTCACATATATGTATGGTACATATCTTTTCCTATTGACTTTTCTCTTTATTTTCACATTGTCATTTGATGACCATATGTTTGAATTTTGATATAATCTAATTTAATTTGTGAAGGATCTTTGCTTATCTCCGAATCTTGGAAGTCTCTTGTTTTCTTCTAGAAGCCTTATGGAAATGACTGCTTTGTCAACTGACATCTGCAAAACCCTAGAGAGGCCTGGAGGGGAAATGGTGAGGTCATCAGCCAACATGACCTCTGACCTCTGACCTTCTTTCCCCTTCTTTCCCCTAAATGCCCATCAATTAAAGCAGTACCTCTTCATTTTCTATATTGCAGTTTTAGCTATAATTCCATTTAACAAACAGATTTCCACTTTTTTCTTTTTAGCTACTCCACCTGACTGTAAATTCCTTTAATATAGGAACCAGGCATGTATTATTCTCCTTTTACCTCTTCATCTGTGCACCATGCCTGGGCACTTTATGAACACTTGGTAACGATTTTTAATGGAAATAAGCCTAACCAAATTTGGCCTTGGAAGAGAGTCTGTATTCAGTTTAGTCAAATCTTGCATAAGATGTATTCCTAGGCTTCAAATCTGGGTGAGGCTCACTTTAAGGGAGAAAGGCTGGTGAGATCAGAGGCCTCTGCCCGCAGCAGACACCATGGGAAGCATATGAAAGCAGCTCCTTACACTTATGTAACCTCTTACTATTTATAGAATACTTTCATATACCTTATCTCCAAGAAAAAAAAATGCTTCCATCTGGACCAAGGCCTCTCCCTATGCCTAGAGATTCAAATATATAGGTGGGCAGAGGGAGAGGGGAAGCCAGCCACATTTCCCGTAGGACGGAATTCTGTCTCTTGGAGAGATGAGGGCGACATAAAGGCATCTTTAGACCCTCCCCATGAGTTCTAACTGATGCTCAAAATCTTACCAAATGCAGTCCCTTAATTTAAGGGTTTTCTCCCATATAAATGCCAACATTGCTAGGGTGACAGGCCCACATGAGTCACTGTATACCTTCCAGGCGGGCTGGCTTCATGGAAGGTCAACCACGGTGTGGGGATTCCCCATTAGGAAGCTGGGGACCTCCAGCAGCTCCTTCCAAGACTCATAACTGTGCTCTGGTCAAATGCTGCAGTTACCACCCCCGCCTTGAAGTTAGGCAGAGAGACCTGAGATACAGGGTGCCGCTTCCACCAATGCCTGGTTTCTGCCCCCACCTTTTGACTATTTATCTCTGGGTAACCCCATCTGACTTCAGAAACTCCCCCAAGTCTGTTTCTCACCCACCTAGAAACCTAATATTGGAAGTATTCCAAAAGATCAATGCTCTGACGCCCTCTACCCACTTTTTTGAAGTTATCTAAAAAGCTTGCCTGTATCTGGCACATCATGGGTGTTCAGTTTATATCTGTTTCGAAAAAAAAGTAGCAGAATTCACCCCATACTTCCTGTCTACCTCACAGACCCAGCACCATGGGGCTGAACATAACTCAGATTGTTGAGAAAAGGGGAGGCAACTTTCTCAGGCTAAGCCCCATGGTTTTAAAAGTACTGTGGGTTGTAAACTCACCAGTACACTCTAACCTTCCTCCCAACTTCCATCTCCATTAGGGTCCCCGGAACTGCTTTCTGGTGACTTCTATATCCTACCAAGACTGCTCTGGGTGTCTCCTTCCCGTGGCTCCACTGAGCAGAAAAGTCAAGAATGAGGCCGCAGGGTGTATCATCTGTTGCATCCTTTCTAGACACCCTCGCCCAATGGGTACGGGCCTTAGGAAGCAAGGATGAGAATCAGGGGAGTGCTTGAAACCCCATGATAAATGTCACCCATCCCACCAACTTATTCACACTGAAACTCTAATGCTTCCTCATCAAATCTGAATTGAGTCATTTTCACTCTAGCTAGAGTGAATGTACCCATCTCCAGGGCTCAGTGTCCCAGGCAGGCACTGTATTGTCATGTGTGTGTGTGTGCTTCTTTTACATTCGCAGTTGCATAATGTACAGATGAGGAGAGCAGGGTTCAGCGAGGCTGAGTAACTTATGCACCTACAGCAGGTGAATGAGAAGGTCAGGATTCCAACAAGATTGTACAACTCCGTGTTCAAGTTCAAGGTTGTTTCCTTTAGGTCATAGATGCCACTGCAGATGCAAGTCAGGCTGCCTCCTCCAGCATCCCCCGCCCAAATCACAGATCTCCTCAATCTTTCCTCCTGTAAGACCACAACCCGGCTGCGGGGCTATGCCAACTACAGTTCAGCACCCACAAAGGACAGAGCTGTCCAGACTCAGGAGCTGTGTCTTGTTTTCTCCATCAACTGATGGTATTGGCACATAGAAACACAGCAGTTTACTCGGGGGGACTTGATACTCTCCAAGCCTTCTCACCTGTACTGCCCCCATAACTCTGTGACATAGCTAGATCATCCTGATTTGTCTGGGAAGGGAGAGGAGAGGAGAAAGGGAGAAGGAAGAAGTAGAAAGAAACTGAGTGATTTGGATTCATCCCTAAAGGATCAAAGCAATATGACTTCTGATTTATAGGGAGAAAGAAAATGTGCCTGGTTGACTGGGAGAACAGAAGGATTTTTTTTTTTTAAGGAAAGGTGAAGGCAGAAATGAAGGTGAGTAGGCAAGCAGGTAGAAAGAGAGAGGAGGAAAAGAATTGTATTTATTTGTTTTATTTAGTTATTCACCTTGGTTGTTCCCCCTGGGACCCTGGTCCTTGGGATGTAAGTGGATATGCCGAGCCAGAGGCGGCAGACCCAACCACTACTCCACCAGGGAATGCCAAGAGAATAGAGAGATTAACTTTACTTCTTGAATGTGTACTAGATGGTAAATATGTGTTACAAACATTATGTCCTTTAATGCTACCCTGAAATTCCTACAATCATTTTTTAATAGACCTCAGTGCACAAAAATGATTTAGCCTTCATAATTCTTGATTCATTTCATATTATTTTTATTCATCCATACTTGGATCTGATTTATTTTTCTTTCAATCTTTTATTTTAGTGATAGGATGAACACTTTGGAACTTATGTCCAACTCAAGAATTAGAACATTCATTTTCCCTCTCCTCCCCTTACCTCCCCTTCCAAACCTAGTCAACCCCTTTCATCCCCTTATGCTTTTTTAGTTTATTGCATACATGTGGAAACTGTTGAATGTAGAGTTTATTTGGGTTACATTCAAATTTTAATCCAATGACTTGCTTTTCTAGTTCAGCATCATTTTGCTACTATCCATCTATATGATTAGTGCTGTAGGCCATTTATTTTGATAGCTATGTGATATTCCATTGCATGCATGTGCCCTGATTTATCCACTCTTCTTTTGAGTGTCTCTTGCATGATTCCCTGTCTTTTGCTATTGCTGACACACAGAACACTCTTGTGTGTGTCTTCTGATGTCCCTGTGGAAGAACATTTCTGAGATTTAACATCAAGGAGTGGAAAATCTGGACCCATTTTAAAGCAACTGAGACTCAGAGAAGCTAAGGGAACTGTTCAGGATCACTCAGCCAATACATAACCAGATCCAGAATGCGAATCTAGCACAGCTGTGAAGAGCAAAAGGTAAAGAAAAAGAGGGGAAAATCGGAGTAATTCCTGACTGTGCTGAGCACTTTATATACCTGTCCTCATGTGCCTGGTCTTAGTGTGGGGAACCTCTGGAGGACGAGTCACATGGTCCTTTGATCTTCAGGCTGGCCGCTTTGTTAGAGAAGAGGCAAACCTCTCTGGGTTTTAGGAGCAGTCTGTTCCCAGGGAATCGGCATCCCTCCCAGACGCCGCCCAGCGCCCGCCATGCCTCCCATGATTCACACACCGCCCCTGACCTCCTGCTGTTCTGTCTGTGGTGCCCATCCTCACCGGCACCCCATGCACACACACTCCAGGGAAGGCCACCCACAGAGTCATTTAATCATCCATATCTGCCACAGGCACAGGCAACAGGAAGGGAAAACAAGATCTGCAGCTGTGCTGTGATGTCAGTGGCGGGGCAGATGGGCATTCAAATAAAAATTAGAATTTCCAGACAAATCTGCCCTGGGCAGGTCAGCTGTTCCCTGGCCTCTGGCTTGCAGCGTCCATAGATCTGTGGGTGTAAGCAGTGCAGAGCCTATCAGCCTCTTTCCGGAGGGCTCGGGGTACATATCCGGTTCTTCCAAACAGAGACTCACTCTTTCCCAAGGCCACAGACCTGCCCTCGCCCAGGCCTTCACCTTCAAATGGAATTTGCTGAAGGGTCCAAAGGAGATTGCGCCAAAGAGCGTGGTTCCTACTTGAAGAAAAACGACCTGCTATTGATGCCCCACAGATAGAGGACAGGGGCGTCGTCTTCACACAGGAAGGACAGCCTTGTGTTAGCATGAACCACCAGCAGCGCTCAGAGCTCTCTGAGTTCACGTAGGGGCCTGGGACAGCCAGGGCTCTCCACCAAGACATATACCGGGCTTGGCTCTTACTGGAGAGCTTAGAAAATGAAAGTAAGTGGATGAAAAGTTGAGTACATGATTTAGCTCTCTCGTAGGAGAGTTTGGTCTGGAGAGGCTTCAGTTCAGGAAGATCATAGCGAAAAGTGCGGTACCAGAGTCTGCAAGGCCAGATGCTGTTCACCTGGGGAAATGGTCAGTTGCCCGAAAAGCCTCATAGACCTTTCTAGAAAATGACACTATCATGCCTACTTTGTAAGGCAGAGTGAGGACTGAACCAGGTAAGGTGTGTAAAGTCTGAGCAACAGCCAGAGTTTTAGGGACAATAGCATCCCTGCATCAGAAGCATGTCTATCCCCCTCTCAAACCTACCAGCCCTTGGGACTGCCTGTCTGTTCTTCCTGCCCTGTCTCAGTGGCACTGGATATGTGCATGGGGCATTTCCTTCCACACTGTTAGAGTGTCTCCCCCTGCTCTGCTCCCACACCCTCCACACAAGCACAGACACCCCAGGTCTGCTCTGAGCCTGTACATGAGGGGGGCTGCACATGTCCCGGTGGAAGGACAAGGATAGTAGACTGGAGCCCCAACAATGGCTAGTCTGGCTCTGTGGCTGGGAAGTGGGGGCAGGTGCCACTGAGACAAAAGCCCAGCAGATGGACGGCTACCAGCATGCAGAGGGGCCCATGGTGGGGCGGGACAGTCCGCCTTCCAGAAACGAATGGCCTAGGCAGGCCACACTAAAAGCACCCTTTATCTTTGAGACCAACTCCCTGCTCCAGCTGAAAAGAGGGCTTAATCCAGGCTGGTGAGCAGGTGGCCAACAGCTGCTCCTTCCACAGAGGAGGATTGTCCCCGGCACTGCAGAGTGAGCCCAGATGCTGCCCCTCTGTGTGAGAATGTCTCCTCCTGGTGAGACAAACCCCTCTGCAATTACCTCCAAAAGGCCATTTGCTGATGGGAGAGGCCCTCTTCCCCCTCATTCCCCTCCCCTTGGATCTGTCACCCCCAGCTGCCCACAATACCCCCTCCCCTCTTCTCTTGCTAGTGAGTCCCTTTATCTGAGTCAAGAATGCAAACCAGTTTGCCCTCTGCTCTACTAGGCCTGCCCCCAACCCCCATGCACAGATATAGAAGGTTCAAGAAGTCCCCTTCCCAACTCCTCACCCCTTCTTTGCCATTTCCTAGGAGATACTGTCTAGCTAGGCTGGGAGATTCACACATAAATCATCTTGGTGACTGGTTACAGCTACTTGACAAAGCACTCTGGAAAATCCTGAAGATTTCAAACACATGATTAGAACCATTTCCCTTATGTTCCACAAACCCAGAAGCGGCTATTCTGTAGTTGAAGCAGTTCTATGTCCATCCCCTCCAGAGCCATCGCAGGTGTCTAGGCCACCATGCATGAGAATGTCCCCATTGCTGTCCCCATTTCTCCAAAGTCACAGTTCTGGACCCAGGATAAATCATATAAGGGCATGCTGAGAGTGCCTGATCAAATGATTGCACAGGGATATTTTGGCGGGAGTTTTTAAACTCCACCACCTTAAAGTCCAGTTTGTTTGTTTGCATTTTGAGCGCCTGTGTGGCAAGTTCATAATCCCTGTTATATTTAGCTCATAGGGCACCCCTGGTCCTAATTCCTGACTGGACAGAGTCCTCCTGAGTGATGGACACTGTTTTGTTTCTTGGTCTTGTTTCCTGCAGGCACAGCTGACATCCAGCCTGCCCCACAGATATCTGCTGCCAGAACACCATGACCTGGCGCTGAGGGTCTCCCGGCACTGGACTCTCCTAGAGTTCTGTTGTATGAGTACTAATCAGGCCAGCACCTACTCCTCCCACCCTGCCTGGAAATGTGGGCATTATCACCCTTCTTTTCTTAATAAGAAAACCGAGATGAGAAGGGTCTTGGGTAACATACACAGAATAAGCACACATGTCAAGATTCAACATCAAATCTGTGCATCTGAACACCACCCCACCACAACCCCAACTTTATGTCCTCCATGTGGCTAGGAGAAGAGTCCCTGATCTTTTTGGTGCCTGAAGGCTGGTCTTGGAGCCTGAGGAGACATGCTCATTCTCTCTTCTTGAGAAGAGCATGTCCAGAGCTTAAGCCCACCCATAGGAACACCCCATGGCAGATGCAGGACATGGAGCCACAACTTGTCCTGGGATGTGAGTGGGATGTGATGTTGCATCCTGGAGGATGATGGGCTGAGAGGAAGGTGGATGAGACTGAGGCTGGAGGAGACTGGAGAAGGCTGGAGGAGGTTGGAGGAGGTTAAAGGAGGGCGGGGGAGGTTGGAGGAGATTGAAGGAGGCTGGGGAGAGGTTGGAGTACACTGGAGGAGGCTGGAGGAGACTGGACAATGCTAGAGGAAGTTGGAGGAGGTTAGAGAAGGTTGGAGGAGGCTGGTGGACACTGGAGGAAACTGAGGAGGCTAGAGGAGGTTGGAGGAGGCTGGAGGATACTGGAGGAGACTGGAAGAAGTTGGAGGAGGCTGGAGAAGGCTGGGGGAGATAAGGAAGCTAGAGAAGGCTAGAGGAGGCTGGGGGAAGTTGAAGGAGGCTGGAGGAGGCTGCAGGAAACAAAGAAGCTGGAGGAGTTTGGAGGAGGTTGGAAGAGGTTGGGGAAGACTGGAGGAGACTTGGGGAAACAAGGAAGCTAGAGGAGGACGGAGGAGGCTGGAGTAGGTTGGAGAAGGATGGAGGATGTTGGAGGAGGGTGGAGAGGTTGGAGGAGGCTGGAGAAGGCTGGGGAGGTTGCAGGAGTTTGGAGGAAGCTGCAGGACACTGGAGGAGACTGGTGAGGTTGCAGAAGACTGGAGGAGGTTGGAGGAGGCTGAGGGAAACAAGGAAGCTGGAGGAGGTTGGAGGAGAGTGGAGTATGTTAGAAGAATCTGCATCTATGTGCTGTAGACAATGATAGGCCAGATGACTGATTGTCCTCATGGAGAGAGAGTGTGTGAAGGCCAGGGAAGAAGGAAAACAAACCCACAGAACTGTGTCTAACGTGCCCAGTGAACAGATAAGGCAGGTCATGAGCTGATCCAGTTTCCAGCACTATTCAACCATCATCATTTTCCATCAGGTCTGCACTTTTGCAGGGCCTTCTGAGTGAAAAAAAGACAAAGAACTTACCCTGATATATCCCTGCCCTCACATGCACCTCACCTGAGTTGCTGTGTGTGTTGGCATGGGGGTATATGTGTGCATATCCACTCCATCTAATGAGTAACACCATCCCTCCCCTCTTTTGTTTTTAAAAATCCTTTAAATAAAGATCCCAGTAGGAGATACTTTGAACAGGTAAATGAGTTGGTGTTTTTTGATTTGAACATTTTAGACCCTCCAATGTTATTATTTAATTTTAACCTCATTTTCCCTCCATTAGCCCTTACTGCTCAGAACAGCTCCATGGGTTTGGCTCCATCATTTCTTTAGTTTTACAGATGAGGAAGCAGAGAAGCAACTTTTCCAAGATCACACAAATAGTGTGCACTAAGGCTGGGATTCAAACTCAGTCATTATAGCAGCTGAGCCCCAATTTTCCGAAAGCTGCAGAATCAACATGGACGAAGACACTTTTGGGCTGGTTGCTTTTCTGTTTGTGACCGGGCATGCAGCCCATGGACAAGGAAGGTGGCACCTAGAAGATTCCCACTCTTCCCTTCCAGCCTTCAAAAGGGCTGCATCCCCCACCTCCTGGATAGGTGACCAGAACAGGCTCCCACCGGGGAGTGTAGCCACAGGAAGGAGTTATCTCCTGGGCTTCTCTTTGTCCTCTCCTCGCTCTAGTTCCCAGGCCCAGGTAGCCCATAGCTTCTTCCAGAGGGTAGGGACATCAGGTAAGACACCCCAGCTCCCCATCTTTTCTCCTTCCCCGTTCTTCTGTCCTGGGTGGGACAGAAAGCCAGGTGGCAATTGGAGGAGGAGTAAAAGCAGAAACTTTTAAAAGAGGAAGCCATCCATCCCCTCCCTGGGGAACTCCCATCTGCAGAACTGGAATTTGGGGTAATCATTTGCATTTTTAAGAAGTCTTTTCGTTTAATTCAAAGCATTTACCTGTGAAGAAAAATCAGCTTTCCTTTCTAGATAAGATCTGTCTCAGTGCAGTTTAGTGCCCTAGATTTAGATTTTGTATCTCTCTTTTACCACCAACCTGGAAATGAGCTGTTATGAGATGCTACACCTCATTCTCCTTGGGTCTCCACCGTGGGACCCGGTCACCAGAGACACTCAGAGAGTGGATGACTGGTGCACACTTTTCAGGGACACATCAGCTACCTAAAGTGGGGTGCAGGCAGATGCATGATCCACCCCCTTCATTTCCAGACTGTACAGCTGAGCCAACACACAGGCCATGCTCAGCCTCTTCTCTCCCCGCCTGTCCAAGCAGTAGGTGGCACTAATAAAAATGCCACCCATGTTTGTACAGCACTTTACAGTCTCAAAGCTCTCCTAACCCAAAGGCATTCTCCACCCACTCACTCACCCCAGATTGTTCCCATCCCGCCCCGACACCACGCTCTTCCTGCGGCCCCTTGCTGGCCTCTGTCTGAGAGGTGTCAGGCCCATGAAGGGTCTGTGTGGTTCGCACAGTGTTTCCCCATAAAGAGCCAGCCAGTCGGCAATGTGGGCAGCGTGTTCAGGTCTTTATTATGTTCTCACAGCCTTGTGTATAGTGAAGGCGAGTGACATTATTCCACTTTGCACAGTAATGAGACAAGTCAGTGAGGACTCCATCAGCCAAGCAGTTTATGTGGCAGGTGAGCTGCTACTCTCTGCGGATCTGCTGGGCGTGCCGCCTGACTCACCGGTGCTGCCGTGGTTGGGGCGCAACAGTCCAGGCCCCTTTTCCGCACCGGTCCAGGCAGGGGACAGAAGTCTCCAAGGGAGTAATAATTAAGAATGAACAGTTGACCCAGAGGACCTGGACCCCACCTTCGGGAAGGCCAGTGGCCGCATTCTGTGGTGCCCCCATCTTGGTCCACAATATCTTGGGGAGTCCTGAGAGGCTGCAGGGACATGAAGACGTCTCTGCTTTTGGCTTCTTCCTCCACAATCTCATGCCAAGTGGTGCCGCAGCCCAGGCTCTCAACACTAACGGCAACTCTGTGGCCTCCTTTGCTTCTCACCTGGAGAAAGGCAGATTCGAGATGGCTGACACGTGGCTGATGGAAGGGCAGACTCATAAGGGAACCCAAGTGTCTGACGTGGCCAGGTCAGGAGAGGTCTGGAACCCTTGTAGCTAGGAGGCCACTCTGCCTCTGAATGTGCCATCATCCTCTTCCTTGTGGTTCATGCAGACACCACATGATCTGCTTATCTCCCGGCTTCTTCCTCTTTCACCTCCCCGTTTCTACCTTCCTCCAGCTCTTGACACAAGAGGTCATGCCTTTCCCTCACCATCCAGGGCTGGAGTACCTGACATCCAGGCCTACACCCAGGCCGGGCCTACTGCCTGGACAGACAGCTTTGGTTGATTCAGAGCAGCAAGTTCTGGGTGAGCACCAGAGGGTAAAATCAACTAGGAACTCTCTACCACCCACCCAGCCTGAGACGAGGAGAGAGCTGTCAGGGTGCAGAGCAGGAGAACCTCTGGGACTTGAACAAGACTCAAAGAGCAGACACATCTAGGATGTGACATCCACCGACTTGGAGAAATATGGAAGTGGAGCTCCTACTATTGTTACGCCACACCCATACCCTTCACTCACTACCTGAGTTCCAACTACCATGTGTGACTTGGGACCAGAGGCACAAACTAGCATGAAGTAACCAAACACAAGAGGTCATGAAGATGAACAGACAGAGGGGCCAGCCCAGGTGGCAAGTTTGGAGGAGGTGCTGGAACAGGAATAGGGAGGCATGGCCGTACATCTCTTCATCACCTTCCCCTTGGGCCCCATCACCGGCATACCCGCTGCCTACCAGTGCGCGAAGCAGGACCACACAGCTTATCAACAAGGAGCAAGTCAGGCTGAGCGATGGCCCCAGGAGCCCGGCTCCCCAGCTGCTGTGCATGTTTGACCCAGGTGCCCTGGCCTTCCCAGCCTGCACATACTCAGCTGTGTCCTTCCTACTGAGGTCGGTGCTTCCTAACCTCCTCTGACATTGAAGTCACCTGTGGAGTTTGAAACGTCCGGACACCGTTCCTACTTCCAAGCTATTCTGGAATGGGGCCTGGACGTTGGGTTTTAAAACTCCCCAGTAGTTCCAAAGAACAGCCAAAGGTGGGAACCACTGTCTTACACTAGGCTTTTTCAAGACATGGTCCATAGGCCAGCATGCACCAGGGAGCTTATTTAAAATGCAGGTTTCTAGGTCCCACTGCAGGACCACTGGGCCAGCATCTCTGGTACAGAACGTGGGATTGGGGACTTAGAACAGATTTTCTGAGTGGAGTGGTCCCTAGGCAAGCCAAAGTTGGGCAATATCTACTGCTCAGGAATCTTCCTCACCCCAGAGGTCCCTTGGGGTTGTGAGTGGTGGTGACGGATCATAGCCTATATAGTTTGATGAGGTCAACAGGAATCTCACGCCAGTCCATAAACAGATTAGCACTCAACTGAAGCCAAAAGCCACTCAGGGATGGAGAACCACTAGAAAGGTCATTGCCCTGCCTGGCCTCCTACCTTGACTTAACTTGGGCTTCCACCAATCCCAGGACAGAGCACGCTGGAGCCACAAGGCAGGCCACAGCTCAAGCCCCAATGAGGGGCCAAGGAAGATGTTCAATGGAAAAAGGGACACCTGCCAGTATCAACCTAGTGAGCGAGCAGATGAGGGCTGGTGGAAGAGGAGATGGGAGAAGGACAGGGCTGGGCGACATGGGGATCATGGATGAGGTATACTTGGATATTGCTTTAGATGTTGTAAACATTTCTTTGTTTCTCACAGACTGCAATCTGGGCCAAAGTGCCTACAAGTTGGCCTCAGAGCAGAACTCTGGGCCTTTTGTGGAAAGCAGGACAGGAAGGGGGTGAGGAAGGTTCCACCCCAGGAAGACCTGCTCTGTGGCGCATGAGTGTAAGGCTCACAGCTGTCACACACATTCCACAGGAGTACCATAAACACAGCCGTCGCATTCCTCTGCTTGCCGACATGTGCCCACATGCCCTTGTCTGGTGCAAAATTCGGGATACTCAGCCTTGGTCTTCACACTTCCCGTGGTGGGAAGATGTCACCAGGCATCATGACAATCACGACAGTGCCACCTGCAGCTCCATCCCTGCAGTAGTTGGCAAGAACTCTATCACCACACAGCCCTCTTGTGCATACTTTTCTCCTGGGCGTGGTGGTAACAAGGCTCCTCTTAGACTGCATCCTGTCTCCATAACTGTGCTCCAGTGCGTGCACACCGCATGCTCCTTGTCAGTTGAGCTGCAGCAGACGTTTGCATGTAAACAATGTTTAAAATACCCTGTTAGAGAACTTGATGGTTACATTAATTCTGACAGCTTTAGCTAAGAATGGTTTGTTTTTATCAGCAGGGGCAGGGGAATACTACCTGATCTAGCTAGGAACACCCACATGAGGCTTCAGAGTTTTTGAATGTGAAATTCCACAGGTATCTTGGGGTGAGGGGTAGAAGGCATGTTTTCTCTGCTGATGGTTCCTACAGACGCCCCCACCCTTTCTCATAGATGCAACATGCCATGCTAGGGCAGCCGATCCTAACCCCAGAGGGACTCAAGAGCCTTGTTGGCCTTGTAGCCAAGGAAGAAAGAGATTTCTGAAGCTATTGGACAGGAATACAAACACTGGAACCCCAAACATCTAAAAAGGTCCAGCACCTGCCAGAGGAGAGTGCACAGCCTGTCCTCAATCACTCTTACTCCAGAGCTTACATCTAATTGTGTATTATTGCATTTTGTAAAGATGCAAATTTGGGAGATCTGCAGTGAGACCAATTCCTTGATGGGAATTATCTCATAATATCTCCATCACATTCTCTGTGATCCAGTCCACCTGGAGACCAGCTTCTTCCAGGTCATCTTCCACTTCACAGTCTTTCTGTTGAGGAGTCATCTCCTTAGCATGACAAACTTGTTCTAAGTCAACTTTTTCCTGGGAAGTTAGACTGGTTCTGGGTGTCTCATTCAGCCTCCAAGTGAGTTTCTCAGCACATTTCCAAAAGCAGCCCAAGGTCCCATGAAAGCATCTTAGGAAGGTTCCTCACAACCAGATGTTCACAGCGATCTTCTTAGCCCCACATCCTGTTCCAAGTACAATCCCAAAAGGTCACAGATGAAGAAGGAATCTACTGGATAGCAAAGGTGGTCCTCGTAAGAGGAAGCTTTCTAAGAAAGCATGCTCCCAGGAAGCAAGCTGGAAGAGGAGTCACCACCTAAATCCCTATTCTCCTGCGTCATAATCACATGACTGCGTGGAAGGAGGGATGGGAAAGACAGAGGAAGCACTACATGGGCCACTGTGAGAGCTGTCCATGCTGTGGGAAGTCACCTCCCTTTGCCAAGCTAAGAGACCAGTGATATGAGAGGAAAGGGCAGAGAAGACACGAAGCCACAGAAGGTTCTAAGGCGCCCCATCGCATAGTCTACTGATGCTACATTCCCTGGTCATTCACCTTCTGATAAACTTCTTGGTAGAATTG